>JAUTCZ010105997.1:0-15025 GCA_032273805.1 Melanodrymia brightae
TGCTTTGCCCAAACCAGATTTAAATGTGTAAATCACATCGTTTTATTGATTTTTTTTCTTGCATCAAAGCTAAGACTTGTAGATAAATACTAGTTTTATGGACCAGGCTGTTCGTTTCATTCCGTAAAGATCATTTTATTATTAAATAAATTTTGTTATGATATTATCCGACTGGCATTCTAGCATTACAGTGTAAAACGAAAGCAACTTACTTCAATCCATCGTTACGCGTTCGCAATTTTCGCGCCAAAGTGATGTCTGATTCCATTTAAAATGAGGAACGTACCTTTAATATTCCACATTCTGTTGCTGCCTTGGGTGGTTGCTCAAAATGCATTATAATGATTATTATACTCGCGTGTGCCCAATACGAAATTTAAGGAAATTGTTTTATACATTCTCAAACGAGTTCCATAAATTGTGTACGACTCACACGCGATCTTCATGTATTTATTATTAGAACAACATGTGCTTTAATCTACGTGGTATTTAAAACTTAAAATCATGAACCAACATATATCTATAATATTATTACTATCTTCCGGGAGTTTTTGAGGCAGGATACGCGCACTTCTATGCGAACACCTAGTATCATCACTGCTTTGACTGCGGTTCCAGAGTACGTGCTTTCTCGATTGTGTTGTAGCAACTATTCGACTACGTCTTGTTAACTGTATTTAATGCGTTAATGAATATGAGTGTGTTCGTCATCTCTAAAGCCTGGTTCATACTCATACTGTCAAATCAACAAACTGCAAGATAAATGTTTAACGAGCTTCCGTTTCATATGTTCAAAGTGGAATTATCCTTTGTCACGACCTTTAGCAAGAGACGTTCTTCTTATTAGAAGTAAGATTTACTTACATCTTATTGCTTACAATATCAATATAAAAATTATGTATTTCCTATGAGTTCCTGGTAATCAACGTTATTATAGTAGCTTAATGTGTACTTTTGCCTAAATTAAGCGTTGTAGCCAACAGTCCAATGACCATACTAAGATATACTACAAACGAATACTTATGATATACATATACATGTACTTTATTGCTATTGTAAAACATACAATGTCAATGAAATTTAATGTTAACATTAATAAAAAAAAGAAGCTTTATAGGCCATTAGATGCGTACATAGGTTGGCATCAATCTTCAAAACCACCATTTCTTTTATTTTGTAAGTAATGTAACAACCCATTAATATTCTTAGTCTGTGATCATGAATCCTGGATGTGTAGTGCAGCTTTATACTAAGAGCATGTGTTACTTTTATGGAATCAAACATATAATAGTCTAGAAACGTTGAGAGAAGTTCATGATCTGTCTTGTAAATCAGCTTTAACTTATAAGACGATCAAGTCTGCAATACACTTGTATAATTTCCCTGTACTGCATGTGAAGTGCGTATGGGTTTCCAGTCTAGTGGAACAATCTAATGAACTCTATGGCATTAGTAATAATAGGTTATGTTATCACTAATGGACACGTTCGTTCTAAACCATTATCAGTAATTGTGCTTTGTCTACCTGTCGATATCGGCTATATGTTTTTTCAAACAACGGATGATAAACCTTACACACGGGTGATTAACCATAACAAATTTAAACGTAGGTTATTTTATCGCTTTATTATTATTAATAAGCCGGACTAAAGGGTATCAAAGTGCTAGATACCGTGACAATTCTGCCAGCGTCTATCGGCGAAGCGTCAATTATATCTGCCATAATGGGATTGGAAATGCTGTGTGATGACTTAGTTCAGAAAAACATTAAGGTTGCATATTGGCCGAGCAACGGTCAATTGGAACGGTAGTGTTGTGGCCATCGATTGGCAGGATTATGGGATATGTGCGGACGGTAAATAATTTAGAAACTTGTGATTTCCTTATAATTTATTTTTTGATGTAAAACTGTTTCAATTTAATGATGAGGCGGAGATAAATACCGGTTCTGCTCTAATTAATTGGATCCGTTGCCACAATAATAGAAACCATAAGCTGGAATATAATTATTGTATAGTATACATGCAGTCTTAGAACATAGAGATGATGTATGCAGTTTACACTAATGTAAAGCGTAAATAACACGAGCATTTCTAATGAAAACGATGTATAGACATTTGGAATCGATATACAGCTGACAGAAATTAATTAGTCATAAACAGGTCGGATTCATATCGGGGCTTGTCATTGTATTACTGCAGTCGGGGAAAGTGTAACGATAACAAGAGTAAAGGAAGAAAACCAATGAGTTGTAATGGTAATTGTCTTGTGTAACGTTATTTTACCACAGACCGCATAAAAACGTTAAGCGATTCGGTGTTGTCTTTAAAGGTTTTTTTTCAAGTGGAAATCACATCCGTTTGTGCGTATAATTATAACACACAGTGTAAACCAGTTTAACCGTGGAATTCTATTTCTGGTTTAATATGAAGCGATTTTGAACAAGATGCAGACGAGGACGTTATATATCTACGTTTGATGACGAATGGGATTCGGTGTTTAAACGTTACGTCTTACCTTTCCTTCTCTACCAATTAAAACACGCGTATTTGTTATTTTTGGAAATAAATTGTATAAATATCGTGTATAATAAACATGCGTGTACTGGGTATTCTGTTGCAATATGGTTCGATTTGTCGACGTCATATGACAGGAAAAGAAAATCATATTTTCATGCATTGCGAGTTAATAATTCGAGGAATTCGTTTTGCTTGCTGACCACATAAACAAAACAATAATTAAACAGAAATATTGTTTACACTCTGCTTCATTGTACATGTATATCTCGTAGGATTCAATAACAAAAAAAGGTGTCAACCACAATTGATTCACTCGCCAGATAAACATGACCAAAGTGGTGTCAAACTCAGTACTGTCTTTCCATCACAAAACTGCTCAAGCACACGTGTCACGTGCACAACCTCTGACTTGGGCTGAAAGTTCTGTCCACGACAGGCACGAATCACTGTCATTGCAGTGTTTATACCAAGTGAAGACTTGATGTCATCACTGCCTTGGCTGTGATTCATCAGGACAACCTCAGAGGCCCGTGCATCACACTCTTGGATGGGGGTGTCTACACACAGATGAACGCGTATTAGGACGTCTCCAACGCCCTCATCCACAGGCTTCCGAGATCAGCAGCACTACACCAAACATGTCCTGTACTCTGCCTTTGCGTCACTCCTCAGGAAAATACCCACCAACATCACCTCATCTTAGCAGAACCTTTCTCCTCCGGTCCTAACCGTACCGCTTTTGTGAGTATTACTGCATTAGTTTTAGGTGCTTTGTCAACTGAAGGTTTAGAAAACCCCGCCTTGTGTACGGTCCTCTATCAAGGGTTGGAATAAAATGCCAAGGCGAGACCATTGTGAGTACGACAGGCCTTTTTATAGGACTTCTTGACTTTGACGTAACGTCGATTCACGTTTAGATTACATGTCTACATAGCTCATTCTTAGATACTTGGAAGACAATAACGAATTACTATGCACTCGGTACTTCACCCCATAGAGACATCTTCGCACTGTTGTACAATATATAGCATACAGAGTGATATATAAAAAGAGACAGCACACGTACCAACACGACCATGTGGTATTAAATACGTTGGTGTTCAAGTAGCGCGTTTCACTATTGCAGAGGTGGATGGGTCTAAAAGTAGTAACTAATGGCTTCGGAAAGGTTTGCTCTGTGCTAATAGGATTGTTTGTATCCCCAAGGCTGCTCTACTCGAGACTCTTAATGGGTTAAGCTGGCGCAAGTAGTGGTAATCTGACAGAAAGAACTATAGCTAAAACGTGAAGCCATAAACTAGCGCTGGCATTAACTCAAATGGAGATTTAGCGGAGCAGAATTGATGCAGCTGTGTAGGATCCTACCGGCTTTAGAAACGACAAGATTTAGACAAATGTACCGTGCCCAATAATTACACGTAAGAGAACATTGCATGTGGCGCATGTTTACCGCTATAACACAGCGTCGCTAAATCGATGGTGTCGTGAAGGAAGCCCACTTTATAAAATATTGGTAGCGTCCGCCTGTCTGCCTATCAGCATGTCAATCTGTCTGTCTGTTTCCGTCTGTCTGTCTGTCTGTCTGTCTGCCTGTCTATCTATCTATATGTCTGTCGGTCAGCCAGCCAGTCTGTCTGTCTATCTATCTATATGTCAGTCAGTCAGCCAGTATGTCCATCTGTCAGTCTGTCTGTCTGCCAGTCTGTCTGTTTACCTATCTCTTTATTTGTACGTTTCATCATATCTTCATATGCGTTACCAATATGGACAGAGAGATCCAAGACAATGGAATTCTGTTTTGAACTTTTCCACTCGATATGGCTAATGTTAAAAAAGACATTATCCTACGTCAGTTGATATTTCTCGAGAGCAAGACAGTACAGAGTGTGACGTCAAACGATTATGTTATTACACAAATACACCAAAGATGCAAACACTGACTGCGAAATGTGTCTAAAAACATGGAGTCCACACTTTTTTCAGCGTACGAGCGGTCCCCTGAGTTTCTATAGGTCGACTGATCGATCCTCCTCGGTGGACCCATTGGATTATTTCCCGTTCCAATGAGAGATTCACGACTGGTTCATCAAAGGCCGTGATGTGCTGTCTGTGGGAAAGTGCACATAAAATATCCCTTGCTGTTATTCGAAGAAGAGTAGCCTATGTAGCAGCAGCAGGTTTTCCCTGTGCCAAGTGTCGATATAACCGTGTGTGTTTGACATCCAATAATCGTTGATTAATAATCAATGTGTTCCAGTGAATGTGTTAAACTGAGTTAACGAACTATCTTTACCTATCCAGCCTAGTTTCAATATCAAATGCACTTTATATCAACGTCTAGTATCATAACTATTTTCATAATTACTCGTTCGACATCAATTTACAGTTTTTGTTGTCGAGAAGTATCACTTCGTCAAATATTAACTTTCAGCTGTCTCCGCTGTTTGTTTTTTTGTGGTTTTGATTTAGTGAGAGGCTTAACATGTTAGCATGCATTTTTTTTCTTTCATGTCATGCGCGATAACGTCGAAATCACGCGCGATAGCGTCTGTGTCACGCGCGATAATGTCTATTATCACGAGTCTGTTGCGATAAAAACAACATCACGTATCAAACACCTAATTAGGATTTATTCTGATAGTTTCTGGGTGTTTTTTGTTAGATTTGCCGGATATTTTGAAATAAATAATGCATTTCTATAAGGATCTCACGTGCTAATGTCGCTTTTCATCGCCGAAATGTCATATTGAACATATGGGTCCTGTTGGAACGGAAGCCCAGTTACTCATGATGTTACATTGAAGAGATTCGTTTCAAATCAACACAGAGAACTTAACACTGCGTTCAACGGACACAATAATGGTGAAACATCGATTAAGACTTCTATGATCGATCATTCTTGACCGACAGAGGAAGAAGATGTAATGGAAATAAATTGACTCTGATCCATTTATTGGCATATTATTAATACACATAGGCGGCGAGAATAGGCTCACGCTATTGCTGTACGTTGACTTCAGTAATTACAACCTGTAGCAGTGTGGTTAAAAGCAGCTGATTCGAGTTTAAGAGGGATTTCACAGTAGCGTTAACAATAAGGAACATTTATTAAAGCCACAATGCCTATAGTTTTAAGACGAATGCCACAGTAGTTGCGCAGATATTGCTATCTGTAACACAATGTCTCGATAACAGTGTATTTTTATTATTAAAAATAACATTTAATTACATTTTATTGCTTTCAATATCAATATAATTATGTATATCCAATGTGTGTGTAGTAGCTTAATAATTATTGTCCTTGGAATTGTGTCTGACACGTGACAAATTATTTTAGGCAAAAGTACACATTAAGCTAGTATAACTATTTGGATGATAACAAACACATTGGATATACATATTGTAAGCACTAACATGTCAATAATTGTTAATTTTAATAACGAAGAACTAGAAATATATGTTATAAATAGAACTAGCGCAAGCACGGTGGCTTTAGAAGAACTGTTTTGAGTTAAAGACAGTTGGCGCGATTCAAGCGAGCTCAGGGGTCACTAAACGACATTATCAGATATATTTTCAACAAAGCTGGGACTGTATACCCACCAATGAACTAATATTTGAACATTTGAAAAAGGTGTCGTATTTTACAGTGTATCTGGAAACAATTTCTTTAAAATTTTTGCAATCCCATAACATTCTATACTTTCATCCAAAATAAAACTTGTGTTAAAAGATGAGACAAAAACAAATAATGTGTAATTCGTGTTTGTTTTGTCGATCGTTCTGGACATTCATTGGGAACAACAAGAATGTAATTATCACAAACCGCATTACTACGCCCAGTCTTGTTCACAGTTCACGTGGACACGTATTGAAATTGGATGAGTATTTCGTCGTTTTGCACAACACGTGTCAAGACAATTCGCCTTGCAGTTTTCGGACAGTCGCTGGAACGCTGTTCCTTTGTGAGTCACCCTCCAATTTGCATCGAAGACGCAGCCCCTGCCTGTTTCGATTGCCAGGAATATTGATGACATGGTGTCTTGTTGAATCAGAGAGGCAATGTGATGAGACAGATGGCCAGAGAAAAAGTCATCCTTCGTTAAGAGTTAATTCTGCCAATGAGTTTCGGTTTACGGATTTCTGTCCGCTCTAACAGCAACAGCTGGTACCTTCGATATCTGATAATATAATTATTATTATAATAATACATCGAGTTAAATCAATAGCAGATTTATTATTTCGTTTTCTGAATATTTCGTTCTGTGAGAAACAACGTCGTAAGTGACAATTAGTTAGTTCTGGACAAATCACGAATGGTTGAATCCAAGTTGAAGTTGCTATATATCGTGTATTAAACCAGGTTATTTTAGTAAATACAACTGCACTTGTGACAATTGTATGCCATTGTAGAAGGAAGTCCATTTCAGCTAAAACAATATTTTGATCAACACGTCACTTATGTTCCTCACGTGACAATTTATACACTTATTATTATCATCATCATCTTCATCATCATCACATCATCATCATTATCATTATTATTATTTATTTTTATTATTATTAGTATTATTATTATGGTATTGTGGGCATGGTGGCAGGGATACAGAATGGGGATAATATTTAAAAATCCATCTGTGTAAATATATATTTAAAAAACGTATGGTCGTAATATTGTTAAAACAGCTGGTTCGTTTTTAAGACGGATGCTATAAAACGTTAATTAACAGTCCGACCATTACTATCAACATTATCAAATCGTTAAACGCCCTGAACGCTTTCGGGACCGAGGCATCTAGAAAATGCCAGTGTACGTACTTATACCGTTTGGTAACTGGCATTCAAATACAGGGTTCGAAACATATAACTTAAGTACATGTATAACACAGAATATTGCTTTCAGGAATTTAATATAGACAGCAATTTAGCTGCTGGTTCTTTTGAAGACTCATTCCCTAAGCCATCATTTGTGTTTCATTACTTTGGATCTTTCCCAGAAGTAACACTTCAGAGACTCGTATTAAATAAGCAAATCCGAACAATCCTCTTAAAGCTAAATGTAATTGCTTATATCCACACTGAATACACACCAAGCTGCACTGCACTAGTTGTCAGATTTCTTCTCATACACTATGATTGATCTCTTTGGTAATTTCAGATAATCTAACGATCCACGACAAAGCGAGATCAACAAGATGTGATCCAAATACGAACTGACAATGAGAGGCTTGCATACATGGTTCTACCTGCTGTGTTTTATAGCTCACCTAGGAGGTTGGTATGATCTATACACGTATATAGTAGTCAGTTGGGTTGGCTAATTTTGAGTGTTCTTCCATCAGAAAACTGTTCAAACACACCTGGCATGGGCCCAACATCTGACTTTGCCAGAGAGTTCTGTCCACGACAGGGATTTATAGTCCGTATTGTGTAAATACAGATATATAGAGGAAACTCCCCGAGTTTCTTAAAATGTAATTTATCTGAAAATATAGAATACGAGGTTTGCCGAGGAATTTTATACTTTTATCAACGAATACGGTTACCCTCAACGTTTTGATATTAAGTTATACATGTATGCCATCACGATTTGGCCTAGTCCAATAAATCTGCCTTGAAACTTTTTATATTGGTTGTCAGATGTAGGTCTATATTAGAAAATGGTAGTTATGTAACCAAATTGGCCACATAGTGATTTAGCGACAATTTACATACGGACTTGCCATTTTGCACCGTACGTGTATTGGTTAACCATTTTTCTTACAGTCAATGGCAAATTTTCCATTTACAACTTCAAAAATATGTAAGTATCCGTCAATTTATTTCTTTCAGTAACGGTTACAGGAACGTGGCCTATGTTCCAACGTGGCAGTCATTGATGGCATGAAATGATCAATAAGACTGTAGTTCTTTTTGTTCTTCTTCTGTAAATTCCACCTTGTGCTGCCTTTAGACATTACATTTATGGTTGGTCGTTTCAATTAATCTATGGGAACCCATTTCCGTTGGAAGCTGTTTTCTGATAACCGCTTCTAAAGCAAATTGATGGATGCTTATGTAGTTTTGAAGTAGTAATGGGAAAATTCGCCATTGACTGTGAGAAAAATCGTTAAAAAATACATGACTACGGCACAAAATGGCGAGTCTGCATGTTAATTGTCGCTAAATCGTCATGTGGCCAACTTCGTCGTGCAACTTCCATTTCCCAACATAATAATATTATACATAAATCTGACCTTAATCTAATAGCCGATATATTTAAAAAAAACGTTTAATGGATGACCTATCGCACTAGACTTGGACAAGATATCCCTTAGATAGCGACAAGCGTTTCCATTGCACTAATCTCTATTTCTATCACCAATGTCATGACATACACCAACTCCGTATCAGATTATCTGGGGAACCTAAGCAAGCGGACATAATATATTGCCCAGCAATCAAATATACATCTTCCTCCTGATACATCCTAAACAGATCTGACGAAATGACATTAGCAAGCGCGTGTAACTCACAGCAATAAATCAACTTTCTCTTTCTAATAACATTTGCCCGCACGGACATTATTACATTATGAAAGGTGAGCCTGCAAGATAAACGGCAATGTCATCCCACGACCGCGCTGGAACGAGTTAAGTCTGACGGATTGATCTCCGAGACAAAGCATTCCCCTGGTAACTGAATTTCGTCACTCACCCTTTCCATGTAGATGAAGCAGATGGTAGACAAGCCAGCTGAGACCAGCGCCACTGGCGGCTCTTCCAATTACCCAATGAAATACGCTCTTCTGAACAGGCAGATTCACCGAATGTTTTCCTTTATATCTTAATCGATTGGCTTATTTTTAATTTATAAGGGATTAATTAGAAACTGACTTAAAACCTAGGAATACAATAATATTAGTGAATTGATAATTGATGTATATGGAAGGCGATGGGTAACATGATTTAATTAGGAATAGGTTGATCTGCGCAATGATGCTATGGAATAGGATAGGACGGTCTGCAAATGCATGCAGAAGTGACTTGAATCATGTCTTGCATGCAAATCCGTGTTTTAAAGCAACAAGCTATGTTGTTAGATAACAACAGTTTGTTGGAAGTGAAGATAAGTTGACATGGATGCGATGAACACGTTTGGTGGAATGGGTGGAAGAAGCGTCATCGGCCATAGGAATGCGATAACATAATTTAGCAATAGGCACTACAGTTAGGGAATTGGGTAGTACTAGTAGTACGTCAGTGTAATAATTTTATAGAACAATATCCATTCAATTTCATCTTCCTATTATTAATGAACGTGACAGCTTAGATATTCGAAACGTAATTTATCCAGCAAAAGACATGAGGTCCTGGGAATATGATAATTGAATTTAGATGTACAAGCGAACGTCAAATTGAGCTCAACATGAGTGCTATTGAAAGTGCGCACGAAAGGTGGCAATTAGATCTACTCCTTTGCGCCTTTTGGAATGGGACGTAGCTTAGTGCAACAGCGTCTCCTTGTGGTTTGATAGGTCGACGGATCGATCCTCCTCAGAGGATCCGTTGATTGACTTCCCGTTGATTTGTTTTTCATAAATTTCCTTCACTGACCTTTAGATGCCACATAAAAAACTATAGATTTTTTTTTTTATACCAGAATAAAATTATTTTGTTTCGTTGAGAGCTTTCATTTGAAGTTCGCTGGACGTAGAGCAGCTCAAGAGCGTCCATTTGATTTTTGATGGGTCGAAGGATCGATCTTCCTCAGTGGACCTGTTGGATTATTTCCAGTTCCAAGCAGTGATCAACAACTGGTCCATCAAATGCCATGTTGTGTGCGATCGTGTCGGTAGAAACGTGCACATAAAATATCCCTTGCTTTTATTAGAAGAATAACATTTCATCTGTGACCATGTGTCGATATAACCTTGCGTTTGATATCCAACAACCGCTGGATAATAATCAATATGTTCCTGTGGTGTTGTTAAACAAACGTTATGTATGTCGTCTTTGCGGAAGCCTGGACTGAGATGGAGTGCGGACAAAACTATTTGCGGGCAATAGTTTTCAGAAATAATGTAACACATAATTATTATAACAATAGCCTTCATATACATTTACTAAAAATATGTGTTATGTCAACAAGACATAATAGTTCAATATATTCAGTTGGCATTTTGCAACCAAAAGCTAGCCGCTTTGTGACAGCTATTAGTAGGCCTACAACATTTCATTTGCAAATTATCTAGATGAGACATTATTTTTGTTACAACATTTTGTTTGCTAAATGCCAAATGGATTATTTGAACTGTCTTGGCAGTCGCAACGCATTGTTGATATTCCAGTGTTATCAATAATAATTATAAAAGTTCAACAATAATCAATATTAATACTAATTAAGCGTGGCTTTCTACATACATGCACGTTGATTTAGAGAATACTCGACCAGCTGCTAGGCAATATAGTTTATCAATTCATGAGACTTTGGCGAGTGAAGGATAACATCAATTCACGAGTGCAAGTTTAACATTATTGCCGTGTAGTGAGCTGGGTATTCTATGTGTTGCCTATTACCTAAAACATAGGACCATATGAGTCAAATTATAAATTAAATGTTCCTGGAAATGTGTCCTGAATTTGTGTGACATGGAACAACCATTTATATTCTGTGTAGGAAGATAGCAACGATTTGAAAGATAGATGTGACGTATTATAACTATCGTCTGAAGTTACGCTCTGAGCAACAATGCCCGATAGGGAGACAACAACATATTGCTTCCTATCTATTTGCCCATAATACTATTGTAGGTAATAACATCTATACTTCGTGTCTGAACATTAATTTTGTAGCATGGTTTTAGTAGATAACTTTAGTTTCGTTTAACGTAGAGAAAAAAGGTAAACATTTTTGAAAATAATAAAAATGTCCTATTTTTGTTTCCAAATTATATAACTTTAGGTTAACAAATAAAAAATATTGTAATGCAAATACATGTACATGCAAAAACTGTTCAGAAAAGTCCATCGTCGGACATTTTTTTTTTTCAAAAATGTTTACCTTTTTCTCTACTTGAAAAGAAACTAAATTTATTTACGAAAAACATACTACAAATGTTCAGACATCTAATGACAAAACATTGACATTGCCAAATGTGTTTCTCGGCACAAGGCAGAGTAGACAGGACAATTGCGACAAAATAGAGATGGCATGTACTCACGAAGCACTGTCAAAACGGTGTTGATACCAGGTGTTCACATTTGCCCAATATTTGCTATGATGTATAATGAATGATAAAAAGAATACAACACTCGTGTCTCGTGATAACTGATTTATCACAACCCTTGTCAAATTAAATGACAAAAATAATCCTTTTTCACACTGTAGACTATAGGATATTGTGTTTTTGAAAGTCTTCATAAGACGCACTCGTGAATCACTGTTAAAACAGTTTTAATAAGAGGCTTCGCAAAATGAGAGCATGTCCTAAAACAATGCTGCAGATTGCTTTGTCTGTCTTCGGGGTCTTCTCAATACATGAGTTATGTGTCTGTAGCGGAATACACCTGTCCGTGATAAGGTCAGAAACGTTAATATACACTGCACTAACGTTTCATTCCTATGCCTGTCGTGGACAGAACTCTCTGGCGAAGTTGTGCCCATGAGAGGTGTGCTTGAACAGTTTTTGATGGAAGCACACCAAAAATGACCTATCCCAACTCATTGCCAAGAGTTGAAACAATCGACTATATAATATGTGCGTATGTTGTTCTCTTTTTTTTCAAAGACATCTATTGCCCCCACCAGAACCTAGGCCGTTAACAGTTTGGGGAACCATGTTAGTCTGGGGGAAATAGGGTTGAACTAAGAATGTTATGGTGCATAGTTGTTTTCAGTGGATTTTGACTCTTTGAGCTGTCCAGATTATTAATCCAACGTGTGCCACCCTTGCACCCTTGATGAATTTGAATAATCCAAGAAGGTTTCCAAATTATATGAATGGAAATTCAAACGGCGTGCTTGTTATTAGGCCCAGAACACTGATTTTAGTCTGACACATGATATTAGGAGTTAGGGAATACACTGTCTTACATAATAAAT
Source organism: Melanodrymia brightae (assembly GCA_032273805.1). Classification (NCBI taxonomy): domain Eukaryota; kingdom Metazoa; phylum Mollusca; class Gastropoda; order Neomphalida; family Peltospiridae; genus Melanodrymia; species Melanodrymia brightae. Next base: position 12,603 of record JAUTCZ010105997.1, read on the forward strand.
AAATAGTAATGTCTATGATTAATATGTACATTGTAATAACAGTACGATCATGTATTTTTGGCTATTCAACATACGGTCGCATCTTCTTAAATCCCGCGAGTATTCCTTTAAGATTAAACGTGTGAATTGTGTAAGTTATATGAGCTACGGGGTGGGGTGGGGGGGCGGTATTTATCAAACAACTTAAGTTTTGACTTAAGTTTCATTAAATTGAATAAGGTAAGACAACAACGTAAGCTTAAATTGTTGTAGAATTCTTAAGACACCTCAGGAGGAAACTTAAGACTTAAGTAAAAAACGTCCAAAACGTATGTCTACGGGTTGTTTTTTTCTCAGAACTGAAGTCACAACTTAAGTTGTTTTTTAGACTTAAGTCTTATTTCTGACTTAAGTCGCTTGATAAATACCGCCCCGGGTGTGTACTATCGTGCTTAATTGTTCAGATCAGGCATGTAATACAGCTGATTGCATATTGACATTGCTGTGAGCGCTCAACTGCAGTCTGCACATGAATAGCAATTTGTGATTCTTCCATTAGTTCTTCTTCCATCAATATCTGTTACGATTGCATGGTGCAGTTAAAAAGTGCTTACACGCTGATTTGCCAGTAATGTATCTTAACATCCATGAAAGCTACAAATCTATTGTTATCCACAAATTAAAGAACATTTGCCCACGCAACATTAAAATAACTGATGCTGAATAAAACGTTAATGCATCATTTGCTATGTGTTATCTCACCCTCGGGATGTTTGGGCATGATCTTGTTAATGCATCTAATGCTATCTTGTAACATATTTCCGGCTCATAGATTTGTTTTTTATTTATTAAAATTAACATTTACTTACATATTACTCAATATAATATGGGCGATTTCGTGGTATTTGTCCCGTCCACAAAGATTTGTTTTCATTATTTTGGTTAGTTAAGACAAACACTATATTGTTAGATAATTCAACAGTTAGGAATTTCAATTTGCAGTACAAAAAATTTAATAGTTGCATTTATTTACATAACAAAGAGAAAAAATCGTTGCGAACGAGACAAATACCATGGAATCGCCCATATCTAATGTGTTTCTGGTCACCCAAACCCGTTTTATAACCCTGGAACTGTATACCGTTAATATTTTTCATTTCACGTTGTTACTTTTCTTGCTAATTCAGCATTGGTGTACATTGAGAACGAACCGAAGAACGCGGTGGTCAATGAAGGGGGTCGTGCTAAGTTCGTATGCAAGGCGTCTTTACATCCACGGGATCAACACAAGCTGAAGTTGATATGGAAGCATGATGGCAGTATATTACGAAATACAACCGGCAAATATACGTTCAAAGCGGACAAAAACAGACACGTTCTCACTATTCACGACGTAACGTTGACGGACAGTGGGGTGTATTCGTGTAGGGCAACAGTCGGTGCGGATGTGGATATATCTAGTGCTCATCTGACAGTTACAGGTAAGATAGTTAATTAGTTACTTACTTACATTGTAGTTAGTTAGCTATAACTTATTTACAGGCTTATATATAATAAAGGTTCAAACACGTCTATCATGGACACTCAGCAATGGATTTTTATAATATTTATGTACTTTCCCACATACAGGATAGTACATATCACGGCTTTTGTTACACCAGTGGACTATATGAACCTGATTGGGATATTTGTTATTATGCCTAACTGTCACGTGTGTATTGGTGACTGGTTGAGTCAGTATTGCATCGATGCTAATGATGCAGTAATAAAAATTGTAGAATAAGCTGCACAGTACTGAGACTTAAGTGTTTCGGCTTAAGGATTTGGTTTGTGTTTCATTTCAAAAGATATTGATTTTAAAAAGCGTTTTGGTGATCAGAAACAAATTACGTAGACGTTCCTGGCAATTTATCTTCAGGCAACTCGTATTTAAAGCCTATCATTTAAGTTTAAGAAGGGTGTCAACAGCGCACGCCATAGCATTAACAATGAGACAATTATATGAATTAACGAATACTATTTCCATGCGCGAGTCTAGATGGTTTTTTTTGGTGAGGTCGAATGGTTGATCATCGTAAATAAATCGTTGAGTTTTCCTCATTTTGTTAAGATATTTATAGAGACTTGAATTCCTGTCACGAAAGACAATCATATCCTGCACCAACGTCTGTATTCATCTTAAACTCGAAATAGTGGCTTTAAGTCAAGGCTGTGGCATATATCTCTTAGACTTTGTCTTGTATAGATTTATACTTTGAATATGACCGTCATAGTTTCAATTTTATATCCTCCCAGGGACACATCTGGCAGCATAATTAGTGTTTGTTTCCTAAAATTATTAGCTGTATTGCCGTAAAATGATCTGAATCAAGGTCAAGGTCAAATTGTTTAACGTCCACGTTCAGAGCAAGCTGTTATAGCGGACGCCTATCGTGGGCACTAGT
>JAUTCZ010106108.1:0-15023 GCA_032273805.1 Melanodrymia brightae
CACAACTGATGCTTTTATAACAATCCATACGCACATCCATTAACAAAGTGACGTTGTGTAGGGAAGTAAGATTTTGATGTTAGCCATTTCGACTGTCACATGACTCGCGTTCACATGATAATAAACGGTTCCAAGATCCACCTCTAACCACGCCCTCGTTGCGCGTGCAGATATTAAACTAGTTATTTATCGATTAACTGTTATGACATGACCTATATCTTACACTGGAGTGTAATAAACAATTTTATGTAATATAAAACAAACTAATATTCTTGATATTCTGTTTGATGTAAAAGCAGAGTACCGATTCCTTTTAATATTTTATCAAATATGTTTTTCACTTTGGTATTTTCCTGTTTAGTGGCCTTAATTTTCTTGAAGAAAGCCATTTATTGTTAATAATACTCTGTATTTAAATTATAAATTATAAAGTAACTACATCCAAGACATAACTGTTTAAAAATTTAAATAATATATGGCAATTAATTTGATTGTACAATGATTTTCAGAAAGTATTTTAGTGATGCCATCATTGGGAGTCCAAGTGAAGACAGAATATCTATTTGGTCGCTGTGATGCCGAGTTTATAGATATTTTATTTGTAAAGGATGTTATTATCAATGAAGCTATTTCTATGGTGAGTACATATGTAAATTGACTTGTATATCAGCAATCAAAGTTTCTATATTACAACTGGTATGATTCACATGTCTATTTCCATGTTTGCTACATCCATCTTGGACAGTGGTAACAATTTCAGGAATTTATATTCAATTTGTTAGCTTGTAAACAAATGACATATTTACAGTAGTATTTTGCATATAATACATCAAAATAGTTGATGGGTTTATGACATGGATATTAAGTGGGGTAAGTTATAGGATAAATATACATATGTACTTCTTCGTGACTTTCAGCAACGTGTGATTTGTTACTTGGCACTACTGCTGAAAGAAGAAAGATGCGATAAGCTTAAAGCAATATATCCACTTTTCACGGTAAGATTGTTTACTAAAAAATATTTATCTGGATTACTTTGATACACACTAATTCTTTTTTACTGTTGCTATCCGATTCGGATTAGGAGTAGATATCCATATACTTTTGTGTTCAAACCGTATATAATTAGCCGCTCCTATCATATTATAATTAACAGGCATCATTGATGTGAAATGTTTCAAAGTTCTACGCCCCACACATGCGTGCATATATTTTTGTCTCACCTGATTAAAAGTAAGAGCTTTTCCAGTGATGGGCAATGGTTGTCAAGGGAGATAACCACATTACTACTATCAGTCTATTCTTTAGTAACAGTTATATGTTATGTGCCATTCATCTATCTGCACTATCGATAGATTGTGCGGTGTCATCAATGGATCCCTAGTTCGCACAAGAATCAATCGAACATGCAACATCGATCGATCGATTGTGCAACCATAGATCGACAACACAACCATCGATCGATCGTGCTGCATCGTTAATGAATAAATGGTAAGTTACACATTTGTGCATGGCAGAAATTCCTCACGCGTGGCTGTGTTAAAAATAGCTGAGTACAGGCACGTATGTAGGATGTAGTTCATGGGGTTCATATGAACCACTACACAGGAGAACAATGGTTTAAAATTCATAATATTAGGTACAACATTCTAAAAAATATACATTTTTGTATATTTTCTCAGTATAGATAGACCCTTTTAACTAGATTTAAAACATATTACAAAATAAATAATCACATTAGACTTTCGCATTCATTTGCAGATGGGTTTGTTTAGTGAACTTACAATAGCACAAATGATGGAACCATTGATGGTACAGTGCAGATCGATCAATGGCGCATGACATATATTGCTGCAATGACATAATATTAATAAATCCTGTATGTATAGAATCTAGTACATTTGTATTATCCTGTATAAATCTCTGGTATACAAATATAATGTTTATAACTATTATTTATATTTTCTTTGTTCTTTTTTCTCAGCATTCCTGGCCAGGTCTGTCTGTAATTAAGCTAGTTTATCAAATCACGCAGAAGACACTTTTTACAGAACATATGAAAACAAGATGATGAAAATGGCAGTTTTATAGTTTTGCTAAATATTATGGAGGTTGCGAACAAACAACTTGTATCTGTACCAGTGTGAAATGACTCCGAAATTAATAACTAGTATTTAAGTATTAACTTTGTGAATTACTGGCATCTTTCATAGAAAATCACGATATGGAAATTTTTGTATTTGTTTCCAGTCATGGAATTTTACAATAATTATCATGAAAAAGAATGACATTTGATATGCCATATGGTGCAAGGACCCTGTCAGTACATTGCAGACTCAATATAATATATTCATACACATATGTACATGTGATATCTACAATTGTAATTTATATACTTGTATGTCATATTTTGAGTTTACACATCGCATCTATATGTATTAAAATATTGTGCCAAAGTCGTTTTGTGTACATAGGTGTGTGTGGAACTTTGTTTTTGATCTATGCTTCCTGTCACAACATTTGTAGTTTGATTTTCGTAGATAACTTTAGTTTCATTTAACGTAGAGAAAAAAGTTAAGCTTTTTTGAAAATAAAAAAAGTCCTATTTTTGTGTGCAAATTATATAACTAGGTTAACAAATAAAAATATTGTAATGCAAATACATACAAAAAATCTTCAGAAAAATCCATCGCCTGTTGTTGCTTCATTGAAGGTGTCTTCAACATCGAATATTGAAACCTAGGCAACGAAATTTGAACTAATAACGGGAACTTGTCGTGACTAAAGTGCATGATAGTTTCGATCCGACAAGCGATTTGGCCAGAGAACTGATTTTAACGTAAGGTGTTTTCTTAGCATAATAGTTATAAACAACTGCAGCAATGTGATCATATTGCTTTGTCCCACCTTGAAAATAAAGTAATTGTTACGTAAAACTGTTTGGTACACTGTATTTTACTTTTCTGCAGTACGTGCATGTATTTCATCACCCATAATCATTAATAATTATTTGTTGGTCTTATTTTCTAAGGTTTTGATATACATGTATATATATATTTACTTTTACAATGAAATGTTATTACACAACATTACATACCAAATGTATCACTGAATTGTATTGTGCAAGTCTTCAGTAAATACACTTAAACATTTCATATGGCTTGGGGTTTAACTGTTTATTAGACTAGTCAAAAAGCTAATCTGTCGTTGTAAGGGATCGATCCTCCCTCCACAGCGCAAAACATTTTATGGGCTATTTTCTGTTCCAGCCAGTGGTACACGACTAGTTTATCAAATACCGTGGTGTGTGCTATCCTGTCTATGGGATAGTGCACATAAAAGACTCCTTGCTGTTTTTCGGTAAGAGTAGCAAAAGAAGCGGCGACAGCTGGTTTCCTCTGTGACCATGTGTCAATATATCCATACGTCTGACGTCCAATAACCGCTGATTTATAATCGATGTGTTTCTAGTGGCGTCGTTAAATATAACAAACTTTACTTTACATAGAAAGTGATTTTTACGAACTACGCATATATATATTACGAATTGCGAACAAATGGAATTTGCGCATGAGGCGTTTATAATACCAGCTTCTGAGACAAAACGTTTTGACACCGATATTTGCATCTACATTGAATGAATGTGACGTGATATTATACACGATCGGTACCCAGTCACATAGTTCCAGAGCGCTATTGAACGTAAGGCAGGTTGTCAGCGGTAGAAATCGATTTTGCATGTAGACGAAAATCAAGTAGAGGACGTACGTAGCTGCACCCTGTAATCACATCCTTTCGTGCTATCCTGGCGTGCTTTCTGCTACTTTCGAACAAGTGTTCAAATCACACGTAGACTACTTGCACTTGGACTAGGACTTTTTCCTTATCCAAAAAACATTTTAAAATATTGATCCCCTCTCCCTATATTTTTATTTTATGCTATTCTGGTGGATATTTCCCTCCTTTTGAAAGTTTTGCATGTTGCGACTGTTTAATCACCATCAACTCCCACCTCATCAAGTCCCTCGCGAAAATTTAAAAAAAATAAAATCTTAGGCCCCATTGATTTATCTTGGCGTATTTTTACTACTTTTTTTTCAAACTACATTTCACTATTATTTTTTCTTTGTCTAACCCCGTTAGCCGTCCTTCGCACCTCGTTATGAGTTTAGAAATTTTGCAGGAAATTGCATTTCAAAGCATCTGGTTTTACCCGGCGGTGGGTGCTCCCGTATTTCTAAATAAGCTTTGATTTAAGTAAGTATCCCATAACTTGTCAGCTTTTATACGTGACGAATTGAGACGAATATCTCTTTTTTTTTTATGTTATCAACTTCGTTATTATATTAATTTTATAGAAGACCAAAACTTCTAGTTATATGGATAGCCTATATGAGTGGTATTTTTGCTTTAATTCTTTATTAGTAACATGTCAGGACTTTGTTCTGCCATGCCATATCAGTACTTGTTTAGTAAACTCCATACAAGCTGGCAACCAGTCTTTCCAGTCTGAATGCAACAAACGTGCAAGTAAGTGTCTACTATGGCCGCCAAAACATTATGTTGAGATTTTTTTTAATAACCTATTAAACAAAAAGGAAAACGTTAGTTAGGTTATATAATACACGTGTGCGGGCCCGTAGCCAAGGTGGGGATGCAGAGGTCGTATATATTAGTCATTGAAGTCGGGACGAGGTTCCTCGTTTCCGTCATAAGCTCCGCTCCTGTGATTTACGAGTGACACTGTTGTATTGGGCTGTTCGAAGTAAATATGTTTTGACACCTGTTTTAGAGGGCGAGTGCTATCAGACTTATGAAGGCGATTTAAGTAGCTTTCCAAAAAGCTGTAACGTTACAAGTCCTTTCACAGACAGCGATTAAGAATGTTTGAAAACAATATTTATTGCTGAACATATTAATACAATTCTGTTTTGGTGGAGTGTGAGGTGTGGATTTGGGAATGTCGTAAGAATAACCTAAATACACTATAATTTGTACATACAAATTAGGCCTAGAATACACAAGGACGCATGGACAATAGAGGAAACCTTTATCACCAAAATCTGAATATATTAATTATATACTTGCTATAGACTAAATGTTCTTTAATAGTGTTATACAGGTATAATTCAGCTTAAACCACAACAAATAATTATGTCTTGTCGTATGTCTAAAAGAATCTATTTTAATCTCCGTTTTAACATAATATGTACAATTACTAGTATTAATCACAAATATTTGTCCTTTTTGACATCCACGAAGGTACAGCCATCTGGTACGTGACAGTCGTATTCTATGGCGTGCAGCTCCTGTCCCCAGTGGCAGTGTACGGTGTCCTCATTCTTGTAGAACTTCACCTGTAGCCCCACCTTCATCATTACACTGTTCGCCAGCTGTACATGTAATAAAACTAAATATTACTCACACATCTTTATATTTGATCGTCATAAATATTCAATTGTCAGTTTAGTCAGGTCCCATTTCCATCAAATATGACATGTGCAGGCATTTTTGGGTGATTTGGTCCAGCATAGATTTTTAACTTCACTTTTGGGTCAATGAATTAAAAAAAACCCATGCTGGACATCTGAAAAAGTTTGTTTATTTAATGACACCACTAGAACACATTGATTATTAATCAGCGGTTTTTGGATGTCGAATGCACAGTTATATCGACACTTGGTCACAGAAGAAATCCGCTGCCGCCACATAGGTGATTCTTCGAATATCAACAAGGAATATTTATGTGTACTTTCCAACAAAGTCGGGATATTTTTAAAATTATATTGTAAAAAGCCATATTTTGGTAAACAAAAAAGGTTCGACATCCAATACCCAGTGATGTCGATAAACAAACCAACTTTGTTTGATGGGTGGTAATTAAAACGACCTTATGTGATTACGGGCTACACGGAACCTCTATAAATATTGGTTGAATCTGGCGCAAAGCTGTTGTTCATGGCTTTGACCTTTACCTCACGGAAGCAAATCACACCTAGCGTATGAGTTGCAAGCTATACAGTTCATCTAAATCCATCATCCGCCTTCCAATACTATACATTTGTTAACGCCATCTTTTTTTTTTGTAATCAAAGGCGGTTTGGTCGCCGGATATTTTGGCTTGTGATGATGGCTGAAATCACGACAAGTCAATCTCTTGTGAATATATTGATCATCCTTGCCAAACATATTCTTCTTCATCACGTACGGTTTGCAAGAAGAGAAGCGAGACCGGTCCCTACAGATCAAAAATACGTCAAGTCGTCATTGCCAGTAATTGGAGAGAAATAGATTTCCCTTCCATTATTGAACGATACCTAGTAACTGATTGACGAATTAGCTAACACTTGTAGGCTTCCAGTTATTGATGTTTAGAAGGAGAGGATAACACTATTATGTTTGCAAGCAGGATATTGAATTGGCAAGTCCCCAGAGGGGGAAAAAGTTATTCAATCTATACAACAAAATGTGTCACCGCTGGGTTGCATCAAATGTAGGTTGGAACACAAATTCGTACGGTCTCTGTTTATTCAATGTGTATAATCAACAGACCGAAATGATAAGTATGAACCTTCAAAATAACATATATATTATAAGCATACAATTGGGCCTACATTTTATGTTTTAACACCAATAACCGAACATAAAGCTAAATATAACCATGGACGTGGGGTTTTCTAATATGAACTTAGCGGACCGTATTGTCGTCGTTCCACCCCCTACCCCCAACAAAAAAAGTTCTTGCTACAGCGGAGGTGGTGGTGGTGGGGGGGGGGGGGGTCGTCCGAAACTCCCTCCAGCCTTCTGCCATGAAAACTTTATAATTTCACTAAATTCACGAAGATTTTAAAGTATAGTGACACGTTTGTAGTTCTTTCAATTTAATTCCATTTTGTCTAACAATATAGGCCTAATTATTTTTCACATGTGCAGTAATGTAGGCCTAGTAGGGCCTAGGCCCTATTGCCGTCTTATATTAGACCTTTGTAGTTAGGCTTGTGGGCAAACGAATGTTAAACTGGATTACATCCCCACACCCCACCCCACCACCTGAAGATAAATATACTGCTGAATCTGTCAGTTATTTTTATTATCTACGTGTCTGATTTAGTAGTTGGATCCGCCCCGAAATATTAAAAAAAATGAAGCCTACTTCCAGAACAAATGGAACGTCTGCTCTTTTGCCGCTCTTTGTAAGTTCAGTACCGACCGTGGACCAGTCGGCTCGATACATGCAGACGTCGCTATCATCCTTGTCTAACTTAGACTGTGAGAACTCCACACGTTCCCCACGAATATGAAAACGTCTGAAAAATATAATAATATATACGCTATATTAACTAGAAACATTTGGAATCCACGGTTGCCAAGATTTTACTCAATCCTTCACCAATTTATTGATAAATTGAACCGTTTGTGAAAACTTCTACAATGTACCAGTAGGCCTAATATATTAACAAGAGACATTACCACGGCCAGCGGGTGCAAAGATTTGTTCAATCCTTCATCCACTCAATGGAAATGTCTGAAAAAGAAACGGAATTAATTCCAGAAACGTACAAGGTGTTTGCGCGCAAAATCATGCATGGGAGGGCGTATCGTATGGTGCCAATGGTGAAGAATGCTGCAATGCACCGATGTATGCTTGTGTAACCCACATGCATTTGTAACAGTGTAGATATAATACGCCGATAACTCTCACTTTGAAAATCGTGTATCCAACGGAAATATGTTAGTGCTGACTAAATGTGCACTGCTTTGTCAGTGATACGTGAGTATATATGCCATCTCTACTTTGTCGCAATGTCCCGTCGACTCTCCCTTGTGCAGAGATACGCATTTGGCCATGTCAATGTTTTGTCATTTAGCAGCAGAGATAGGCCTATTGATAAACCAACGTTTTAAGTGTCTGCTAATTTAAAAGTCCAAGATGGCTGCCAAAGATGCTTTTTTGAACATGTGAACCATTGGTTTTTCGATATGTTTTCAAATCTTCAAAAATTAATATGACCAAAATACCTAACAACCCTGACTAACTATATGAATTTCACAAGTTTGCAAAATTGCACCTGCTATTTCTATATATACATGTACATATATGCCTACTATTCGTTAGCTCTCTTATTTCCACACAAGTGTCGTGAGTCAGAGTGTCCTTACACACCATGCAATCTCGTTCGTGTTCTATACCATGTATAGGCAAGCCTACATTGATTAAATTTAGCCCTTATTTGAAGGTAAACTAACTATCAAAGCCAACGATTCTTCACGAATTGCGTGGGAATAAATGATGGGTGATAAAAAAAAAAAAAAATTGAACTTAAATTGATTTCCTTTACAGAAGATCTGCATATTTCCTTATCAGAGTAGATTCACCAAAATAGATTTCTTGAGTGATAATTGAATATCAACAATGTACACCAATGAGTAATCTTCAGGTTTTACAACACGTCTTCTTTGAGGGTGGGTTTGTTTCTACTTGTAATGTTTGCTCACGTTCAGTTTGATGAGCATTGAATACCATGATATTTGTGTTGTCACATATAATTGTAATAAATATATACATACATACCCGTTTTCTATAATTATTTATATCATACATGTATTGTTGTCAATTTTATAATGTGTATACAGTCCTATTCTATATTATTTGTTTTTCACTTCCAGTTACTAGTATGGTTACTGATATAATACTAATAAATATGTATAAATGTAGTCGTCGTCTATAAGTATGTGTAATTTCTGATTAAAACTGCATTACGAGAAATAAGGAGCAGCATTACTATTTATATGACATGATTTTCACCACAGTTTCAATCAGACAGCAGCTGTGCATGTCACTAAACGGCTCTGTTGGCGCAATTAAATATTATTATAAATATGCGCATAATTATGTATGCTTTGTATATCTGGCAAATGCACATGTGTCAACCTAACAATTACATTTGCAGTCTGATACGTGACTAATGTTGATTGAAAAAATATGTTATTGCATAAAATGTTCAGGGGACACAAGTTATATAACTAACTATATGCATAGAAATAATATTAGCAACATTGTTAGAATTAGTCAATTTTAATACTTCAGACATAGGGTCAATTTGAAATTAAAATGATTTTGTCCTATACAGTATTACATTGAATATGATGACAAGATATACTAAAAGAGTGCGAGTTATATCACTGTGGGAAAGGGTATACAAGAGTTTAGCAGTAGCGTGGAATATATTAGCAGGACAACATGCTTGAACCGTATTAGAAGATATAAATGTATTCGTAAACTATTTTACATCTGAGTGCATAATTATGAAAGTGTCCAGTTGCCCATTGACAAGAGTGTTCATTTGTCGTATCACTACATAAACATTTGTTAATAATTGTGCTGTGGAGGGTAATTATAATAATAGGACTCCTATATATTATATAGTCCTACGAGAATGAATGAATGAATGAATGAAGTAAATTATAACGACACTGCAGCACGAAAAAAGACATCGGCTATTGGGTGTCAAAATATGGTACATACAATGATATTAAAAAGCACTGTATATAGCTGATATACGACTAATATAATATAGTGTACAGGGCTATGTTATAGTACAAATATAGTATAATTATATTTTGTTTACATTCGATAGCACTCTAGGAACCAATGTATACATAGCACACCAGGCAAAATGTCGATATTCATAATCAAATAGGTTCGTGCACCATCGGCGTTTAATAGTCTAAGTGTATGTTGATTAAGAGTCGATTTACCTGCTTTTCAAGAGAGCTTCACCAAAAATAGCTATCGATTCGTGGATAAGTAACGTTACCAAAGGACTTGGGAGCTGTCAGGAATCAATGCCTAACAAAATCACCTGAAGAATGGAAACATCGATATTCTTAGATGTTCCCAGTCTCTTTATGGTGTTATGGTGTTCTGACGCCAAGACTGCAGCAATAGCACATCTAAATATCACCCCGTCCTATACCATACATGTAGGCCTTATTCAATAGGACTTGTCGTCAAACAGCCACATGTGGTAATAAGGTTTTTTCCATTTTAAGTTGTTTTTCTGATAGATACACAAGGTACCTCGATTTGGTTTGTTCAAATATTGTTCTCAATTGCGTTGGATTATTTCCCGCTCCAGTCGGTGAGCCATGACTGGTCTATCAAAGTTCGTAGTGTGTGCTTTTCTGTGGGAACATGCACATAAAAGATCCCTTGCTGTTATTTGAAGAAGAGTAGCCTATGTGGCGGCAGTGGGTTTCCTCTGTAACCAAGGTTCATTATAACCTTGCATTAGATATCCAATAATCGCTGATTAATAATCAATGTGTTCCAGTGGTGTCGTTAAACAAATTATCTTTTTATCTTTATTTTTTCATTGTGAATTCCATTTCAGACTGCCTTGTTATTTAAATGACAAAACCATTGACATAGCTAAATGTATATCTCTGGACAAGGCAGTTAAAGAAATGTTAAACGACGACTCAATGGCATGTAGTCATGAACCACAGTCAGAGCAGTGATGATTCCACAGTAATTACATGTAGATGTTCATGAAAGTTGTATCTTTCATTACTGGTTTGTTTTCTTATTCCATTTTCATGGAAAGTATGCAATCATATAAAATGGATTCAAGTGTGGTATTGCATCCGACGTGTGTGTATCAATGACGTGTCGTATGAAATAGCCTCTTAATGTCTTTGAAAGCAGGTTTTGTCAGTGACCAAACCATTCGCACTTCTGTTGTGACAAGTTCCTTCGCAGATCTTATTTTTTTCAAATGTTGACAATGAGATTTTTCTCCAGTCCATGGACAATAATAATTATGACTTGTCACGAACTGAAGAACCAATGTTTATGAATGTTATTAATAATAGAACTTATTTTACCAACACTAATCAACTTTTCAAGAACAGCTGTTCAGATGTTGATTGTTTATAAACTCTGGATCAGGTTTACATTTTTTGTAAAGCCAAGAAAGAGTCTAATGATATACACATTTCATGCGATTCGAGCCTTCAGTTTACCTAGTTTGAAAAACTTCAGAATGCAACATATTTGTTGCTCATGGTGATCGATCGGCCACGATCTACATTTATTCGACGATAGATTAAAGAAAAGTTGTACATAATCATCATGTCCTTTGTATTGTCTGAACCAAATTCAATATAACTAGTCTTGTTGAAATCCCAGATGTATGACTTTTCATAGCTTTGGCAGGTCAGCCTTACGTTCAATAGCGCGAGCGCTCTGGAACTATGTGACTAGTACCGATTGTGTACTATCACATTCATTCAATGTAGATGCAAATATCGGTGTCAAAACGTTTTGTCTCAGAAGCAGAACGCTTGCGCTATTGAACTCGAGGCAGATATATCATCAAAATGTCAGATTATTCTAAATGTCCAACAAGGTCATTGACAATAGCTTGGATACTTTTTTTCTTTACATGTATACATGTGTATATTCACGTGACTGAAAGAAATAATCCATCAAAACAATATATATTCTATTTTGTCACTGGCGATTGTAAACATAACAACGACTGATACTTGAGATATATTTTTTATTATCAGAAAGTGAACATAAAAACATTGAGCCATTTAACTGCGATTGAGCTCAGCTCACGATGAGACTGGTAAACCGTACATTTGAGACTGGTAAACCATTCATAAGAGACTGGTAAATTATACGTTCACAAAACAATGTCACCATGAATCGATGAAATGATATTAAAACTTTTTGTTAAAAAACAAGATTACTCTCAATACATTTATATATATGGTTTTGCAATAAATTATTGTTGATGCTCAAACTAATAGGGTATTTTGTTTATGTTATGTAGGCGTGTAGCTTGGCTTTCAAAATATGTACTCAATTTCGTTTTCTGGAGCTTGGTCGACAGTGTGCATAGCCTATTGCAAGATTGCGTGTTAGCCGAAAAAATGTATACTCATTTGAGTACATTGCGTTATGGTAGCTACGCCCATGAGTCATGTATTCAATATCATTCTGTTCGCTTCATATAATTATTATCAGCAATTGGGAGTAAAATCTAACACTTGGAAATTTGCAATGTTTTGCTAAAAAACCTGACATCACAATTCTCGGTGACCTGCTCGGTTCTATTGTAGGAGTTATCACAAATTATTATGCCAGCGATACCTCCTGCAAAAGCTAATGGATGGTAAAATGATTAATGTGAATGAATTATATAACATGAACACGGATACTGTTTTGAATAATTATAGCAATTGCCAAAAGCTATTGACACTGATTACCGGTATTTTATTGGTCTCATATCATAATAATATTCATAGAAGAGTTAAAAGTAAAGTTTGTTTTATTTAACGACGCCACTAGAAACACATTGATATAAATCAGCGGTTATTGGACGTCAGATGCATGGTTATATTGACACATGGTCTCAGAGGAAACCCGCTGCCGCCGCTTCATGGGCTACTCTTACCGAAAAACAGCAAGGGGTCTTTTATGTGCACTATCCCGGACAGAATTATGCACACTAAAGATACAGGAATACAAATCAGATCGGGAATCTACAGATGGTTTACTGAATTAGAACTGTCATACGACATACTAAAGACCCTCAATCACTGATATTGGCTCCCAAACACTTCTTGCTCTGCAGACAATAGCACTGACCCTTAGATGTGTTCTATTTATTTTTCGCGTGTTTTTGTAATGTATTTGTACATGTATATATCACTGGAAAACAAGCAATTTTATGTATTATATTGACACTGACATTTCTGTTGATGTTTATAATCATATAATAAATGTATGCAATTATGGGAATATATAACTCATCGTCAAATGTTCTTGCTTTTTGCACCAAAACTGAGCGATTCTTTTAAATATTTATTCTCAGAAAACATCTGACATTAACGATTAATGTGATTTTTGGAAAAACCAAGAATAATGTTCATAGCCATAATTATTAACAAGAAACCAATAAAAAAAATTCCAAAAATTCAAATACAGAAAAATAGTTACCAATAATTTAGCATTTTCTAAGAATTTAAGAATGAATATATATTTTTTTTAAATCTTTTGTTTCATTAAAAATTAAACAAAAAAGAAAAATGGTTCTGTCAAAAAATTCAAACTTGTGGATAAGCATTGCAAACTGCCTTATGCCTTCGGTAAATAAATTAAAAGTGATACAAGAAAATTGTACTTACTTGGGTTTCGTTTTAGCTGTTGCTATACATCCTAAATCTATTTGTTCCTTCTTTATGTAATACAACCGCCTGGGTGGGTTTTTAATTATACTAGGAGGGCGGGACTCTGAAAAGGAAAAACATATTTCAGTAAAAAACGAGCGGCATTTATTCTATAATAATAATAGGCGGATGTTTATTAACATTTAAATTAAATTACATTGTATTTCATATCTGACATCCGAGAACAAAGATCACATCATCACGTATGCATGTTACATCTCGTCGGTGGACTCATTGGTTATTTCCCGTTCCAACCTGTGATCCACGATTGGTACATCCAAGGCTGTGAGGGAGTGGGATGTAGCTCAGCACAAGAGCATCCACCTGAGGTGAAAGGATTGATTCTACTATAGGTTTATTTTTTCCATCTCAATCAGTGATCACATCAAAGGTTGAAGTGTGTGCTATCCTGTCTTTGGGAAAGTGCAAATAAAGGATACCTTGTTCTAATCGGTAAGACAACCCTATGTGGCAGCAGCAGATGTTTTGTGTTGAACATAACCATGTGCTCGACATCCAATAGGTGCTCCAATAGTGTCGTTAAACAAACCAACTTTATCTTTTAATCTCACTGGAAGCCAAGAATTGATTGTGTCGCCATCAGAACGTTTTGGGCTTGTTGCTTTTCACAACCATATCCGATGTGACACCACCCAAGAGTACATAATTCTATTTTAGTCACAGTTTACTTTTTAGATTGTCCTACAATCAGTTTTCTCTCTCTCTCTTTGTGATGCATCTTTCACGCCTTCATTAAACTTTAGGCTTTCAATGCTTAGAGTGTGCAAGACCCATAAACATTACAAATCCTACACTACGAATTCTACACATGAAATATGCATACATGCAATTTTCATACACATCCTTCAACAGAACATTTGTGAGTACCCCACCCCACCCCACATAACAGACATTAGGGTCATGGTTAGGGGTTTGAGCCTTTACAAATCAATGGTCTTGATCTGATGGCATCCTCATTTGTCTGTCAATATAACAAATAACATGTTCAGCCTGAGGCTTCAGCCCAGTTTCTGCAGACGTCATCAGACCCAATTACAGATCTGTGTGTGTGAGCAGTTAACGTCTGATGGCTGAATTTGGATAGGATTGGTGGGTTGTCTTGTGTCAGGCTTTCCATGTCAATTGCACAGTGATAGTTGAAACAAAATTATTCTCTTTCAAAACTCAGAAAATGTGAAAAGATTGTGATGTAATGAAATGTAGTATTCTCCAAAAAAAAGAAGAATAAAATGACAATTAGAAAGCATGTAGTCAACACAATTTAATACAGCATCCAAAAATTTAAATGAAACCCGACATACACCAACAGCTTACAAATGTAATAAGAGTTTGTAATAACACGTGAAATGTGTGACACACCCATTACAACCACTACCATACAAAATTTGAAGATCATGTATCACATAGTACGAAAGAATGTTAAGCACTTTGCGAAAAGTAGGTCACGTGTTTAGCAAAAACTATGTCACTGCACGCAGACATGCCATCAATATGATGTGTCAACTAGTATGAAAGATATCCACCATACAAGGTTGTAAAGTAATGCTATGAGCTTTGCAAAAAGTAGGTCGCAGTAACCTATATTGGTACACTGCACACTGAATCCAAGGATATAATGGCCTACTTCGGGCACGAGAACTATGGTGACTATAGTTCCTCCACTGCGCATGTCTAGTCTGGTTGATCGCCCGAACACACTTTTCCACTATGGTACATCCAACATCGCGCATTTGAGCGGCATTTCAAAACAATTCAGATTG
>JAUTCZ010106218.1:0-15023 GCA_032273805.1 Melanodrymia brightae
AAATGTCAAAATGTCATTATATTACGTTAAATTGCTCCGTTTACAATATACGCATCGATCGCTATAAATAGCATTTTAAAAAGTTGTTACACTTTTAAGGTCACGCTATTATCTGGAGTGCAGCGAACCGAGACCCAATGTTAATTATACTCAGAGCGAGCTCCATGCCTCTTGTCACGTGGTGCCTATTTTCCCTCGAAAAACGTGAGCGATTCTCTTTAACCTTACCGATTAATTCTATACCAGTATATAAATATCAGTAAGCGGGGATGGGGTGGACGAGGGCGAGTAGGCCTTTACTCCACCATTATTTTCAGAAACATTTTTTTTTAATTAGAAAATTATCTCATTTATACCTCGCAACGGTTGTAGATTCTGCTATGCTTTTTGTTTATCAAGAAATAACAAAACTATATATCATGCAATGTAGTAAGACCAGACCTTTGTCCAGTTGCCAGACTGGCAGTATGAAAATATAGCGTGTATTCTGCTGAGAGACCTCCAGTTCGTAACACCCAGGCCCAGCTCGAGTGCGTTTTGTTGAAACGTCATTCACTATCTACAGAATGATGACTACCGCGTGCGTTTTACAATAAAATACCGGAAATAAATATAATAGCAATTAAAGAAATAACGGTAATTTATAGTAGAGTTTAATAAGGTGGACAATATATTTCTACTCAGGTCACATTCCATAGACAGTGTAGGAAAATGACAAAAAGTTGAGACACACGATTGTGTGAAATTTTGAAAAATATCACATTTTGACCCAAAAGTGTAAAATATAGGAGGTTGGGTGTGAGATATATGCGCCATGGCCCATACTTCCTACGTCACTGCTAAATATTTTGAACAGACATTGCATGGCACTTAGCCAATAGCTTTAGTTACTCAAGTACAAGTCATCTTCCCAGCATTCCAGCATTCCAAGAAGACTCATATATAATCATTAATATAATTCAGACAAAATAGATATCTTTTTGTTATTTCCGAACCGTTGATCGTGCTTCCCCTATACATGATGCCACAAACTGACTTCAGCTAACAATAAACATACATCACCTCGTCTCAGTGCAAATGCACTATACTATATTATCGATCTCCTCCCGTCACTGTCATTCATCAATAGCTTCTATTGGCATCATTAAACAAATAAACCTTTTAACCAGCTTTTTTCTTCTTCTTTACTTTGATTAGTGTGACTGTTCTCTTTCATATTACAAGTACAATGTAATTATCAAACCCAGTTGTAAATATCTTAATGCACCTTTTAACTAGCTTTTTCTTCTTCTTTACTTTGATCACTGTGACTATTCTTTCATATTACAAGTACAATGTAATTGTCAAACACAGTTGTAAATATCTTAGTGCAATATTGTGCTTGTAACTGTAATATGCATTGTAACTGTGATATGTTTTAATTAATAGATTTAAGTTATAGTTAAATTAACAACTGCGTACGTTAGCATCATTAAATGCAGTTTCCGGCATTAAAGAGTAAACAATCCAAGTCATCTATTATATACTAGGAACACGATGCCGCTTATTTACATACAACCATGATATCTAACCGTAGCAAAACGAGTTAGATATTTTATAGTATAATTTGCCACAGAATAGAACAGAACAACATAGATTATTAACCCAATCAAAGTAGTGACAAACACGAATAATTATGTCCAGCAATTTTGGTAGTTAGTTATGTTTTTATTCCGAGTTTTGATACAGTTCTAACGATATTGTGTCTGGTACAAGCGTCCATGCGCTGTCCAAGGTGTAACGACCTAGAACGTGAATTCTCTAACGCAGAACACGTGTCCATGTGTAACTTCATCCAGAAGGCAAATTCTCAACGTCTAACGTAGCTATATCCGGTGTATTATACAGAGTAAAAGATTTACACTGTTCAAATGTCTGTAGTCACAGGTCTTGAAATTGCAATTTACCAATATTTCATTCTACATTTATTCGTTCTGTTTTTTACAAATATAAAATTGTTGGTTATGTACAAATATATTTTGATACAAAAACTCGTTTGATATGGCGTGTATGCGAATATATAATTATTATATACATTTTTTATATTTATAGTTTGTTTCAGCTATCATCAATTGTGTTTCAACATTTTTCGAGCTATATATACATTGTGGATTCTTTAACACAGTGAATTCCCTTCCATCTTCCACACAAATATACTTTGAAACCAAATTCATATTGAATTGAAACATTTGATAGAAGTAGAGGTAATTATTTAAAGAATTTTTACTGCAATCTTGAAATTTAATTGCAGTTATTTCTAAATGTAATTTTTTAGTTAGATGTTCTCTTAAAACACAATAGTATGCGCTTGCATAACATTATTACCTTTTTTTTTTGCTCGATTAGGTAGCAAATATATAAATAATACTTAATGGCTGATGTGTTTACAGTTTCCACGCCCATACACACTACATGTATATGTATAGTGTTGTATACTCAAGCGGTAGTTTTTAGAAATGATAAATGATTATTTATTATATGTAACTTAATTATGGATCTTTTTTAAAATTCAGGAATTAGAAGTAGGATTACTTGTTTTTTTTTTAAACAAACGGAGTATGTTTGAACTTTTCTTAAATTGATAGTTTCGCAAAAGACTGTAAGTTTGCCAAAACACACACCGTATATCAATATCATGTTCCATTATCAGATGAGACAAATTTTATATAAAACGTTTATATGTATATACAATACAATGTTATATTTTAAAGTCAAAACGTCTAGATTCGTATATAAATTTATAATCCCATGCATTTGAATAATTTTGTTAATGTGTTTCAACAAATGTTTGTAATTCTAAGTCAATCGAGCGATGATGTAAGGAATGCCCAAAATATGTCTACCGGTATTTTGTTCATAATGATTACATTCAGAGAAGAGATTATCAATATTTCCCGAATAGAATGCACATGGACGTGCATGAACATCGAAGTCTGATGTATAAACGGTTTCAGTTCGTTTTCTGTGATAAACTATGATGCAACTACTTCTACCTCTGGCTGGATGACATCTTAAACAGATGCTATCAATTATAGTTTGTACATGTATGATAGATAGACCAGAGTTGTATTATTATCAATCATATTTGGATTTGTTTCTTTTAATACTTGTAAAATATGTTTCATTTTCAACTTGAAGTGTACGTTATGTTTCGTTCATCAAATTAAATAGTACAATGAGCGATTTTTAAACATCAAGTTATACTGTACAATGTTTTTTTCTTCTTTAATTACATTGTATAATATGTTCGGTTTTAAAATAAATTAATTACATTGTACATTGCATACACTAGATTTCCTGTATTAAATTACACTATTCAATACGTTTCTTTCATTAAATAATCCGATACAAGAAGGTTTTTAGAAATCTAATTAATTTGTACAATAATGCATCGTTATCAAATTACACTATAAATATTTTGTTTGTTTTATTAAAATACATTGCATATTATGTTTGTTTGACTAAATTATACATTATGTTTGTGTTCCTCCAACTATATTGTGCATTAATATGTTTCTTTTATTAAATTAAGTAGTATTTTATGTTTGTGTTATAAAATCAGATAAGATCTTATGGTTTTTATTGTCAAAATTCATTGTTCATTGACGATATGTTTCAGTCATAATATTAAAATGTATGTAGTATGATTCATTCAAAGTACTTAATTAGTATAGTTTTAATATATTTAAAAAGAAAAAAAACCTGCTTTGTACAATGTTTCTTTTCTCAAATTACATTGTGCAGTATCTGTTTCTATTAATCATGGAGGTTACTATAATTATTATACATAAAGTTAAAAAAAGAACTTTGTATAAATTATGCCCTCGGGTTTTATGTTACGCTACATGGTATGTTATGAGGCAGAGGAGAGTGGAGCTGTTAAAACAAATTATGTTGTGAGTAAGTGCGTAACACTAAGTTTATTTCATGAAATATAAATTGTACAACGTATTTTTATTTAATAAATTAAACCATCGTGTTTCACTTTCACAAATCACAATACATATGCTGCTTCTTTTATCAAATTACATTGGGCATACGTTTATTTCATTAAATTATATTGTTCAATAGATTTTTTAAATGAAATTATAGGCCTAAATATATTCCCACCATCATGCCCAATAACACACTCTGCGTTTTGTTTGTTTTGTGAAAGAAAAATCCGTAAACTTGATTCAAGAAACGTTTAGCCGACTGCAGTAACTAAAATCGAATAATATAGCAGTAAATAATTCTGGTATCAAAAACACCCTCTTTAATGTTTTGTCACTATGGAAAATGTGTATTATTTGCATGTTCAATGCACTCCTTTATGATGTACACACTGCAGTTAGTATCTTTATCGTCTTCGCACCCATGAAGCACTCCTATGAAATGTGTATTTTGTGCACCGATTCTCTTTATTGTAGCGGGTCAGTGGAGCGATGGTGAGCATTCACTGAACTGAAACTCCTGGACCACACAAACGTAAATCCGGCGTAAAACGTAACGCAAGTCCGGCAGACGTGATCGTCCGGTAATATCGTAATATAAAAGATGAAATTTACGAAATTAAATAAGTAGCCTCATCAATTAAACGAGACATTAGTTACAAGTCCTACTGTTAATGTAAGAAAAAACGCAATACAATTATGTGATTTATTGATTTGGGGGCCTATTTTCCTATACCGACTTCTATTACTTTTACACTGGTATACAGTTTAATATATTCATTTTTGAAATGAAAATGTGCTTGAGCTTCAATTGGATAAAGGCACGTACATTTTAATGCCAAATCCGAAAAAAGAAAATCTAATTGTTTTAGTTGTGTTACATGTACATTAGATTATTTGCCTGTCTATTGCTAACCCGGTTCCTAGTGAGTAAAACATATAATACTAGTAATTATATACGAGCAATATGCAATGATGGTGACATATAAAATATCATACTAAAAGATATAGATAGCTAGATTTATTTTAATTATAATTCAAAAGAGAGAAAAAGGGATTATTTGTACAGATTATTTTCTCTATTTAAGAAAAAAATCAATAATTTATTGTGAATAAAAGGTCAGTTTTGAATGTTAAATAATTATGAATGAATTCATACATCACATTACATATGAAGTAGATGCAGCTAGTAAAACAATTATCCAATCGTATTTAAAGAAACAGAACAAAACACACATCTAATTTATTTAGTAACTTTAAGCGATAATAAGTTGTAATGATAATTTAAAAACATGTGAAAGCCATTATATTATTTCATTTGATTTTATATTTAGATTTATTAATAATATTTCTTTAATCAAAAGTAATCTACGCTTATACTAATTTAACGTAACGTAGAAAATACATTTATGTAACGTATATATATTCTATTTGTGACAGTCTTAATTGAGGCACATAATTATTGCAATGTTTAGATAAAATGGTAATTTTTTGCTTACTGAAATATTTTGAGAAAAAAATAACCGAACAAGTTTTACACATTGTACAAATCTAACTGCCTACTTATATTCGAATAATGTACGAATAAATGCTCCATTTACAGTTTCAATTTCTGATCTATTTTATACACTAATCTGTTAAAATACCCGAACATTTACAGTTTCAATTTCTGATCTGTTTTATACACTAATCTGTTAAGATACCCGAACATTTACAGTTTCAATTTCTGATCTATTTTCTACATTAATCTATCAATAGTCATGTGTTTGCTTTTGGTGAATATTACCCGTGTACAATTAACTGCGCGTATACGTCTGATGTCATACTATTGATATAAACCCTGCAAGAAGGCGTGGCCTATCTTCACTGACAAACAACAAAACATTATTGGAAATTATTCAACGAATATATAATATTTAAAAACATTTTTGTAGAAATAATTAGCACTAAAGACTGTTGATGCATATTTTAATAGTGACGTGTGTGCAAATGCAATATGTAGTGATTGTTGAGTTAAGAGAAGAGTTAAATGAATATGACAGATGATGGGAAGTTATAGATCGCGAGTAGGTACCTCGTTTTTGACTGGGGTTTTGAACTCCACCTGTAGTTCATCTTTTCCCTCCGAGAGTCTTAGCGTCTGAATAAGACATTTCAGCTCTTCCTTCAACAGCGGCGTTAGTCGCCCACTGATGTAGGAATTAAAACAAGCTTTAATGAGGATGTCGTCCCCAGTGTCAAACACCTCTTTCAAAAACACATCGTCCAATTCTGAATCCTCGTGTTTCCAATCTGACGTAGTAGCCATTTTACGCACACGGATAGTAGAGACGCGGACAGCTGATGTGTTGTCATTTGCCGACTAAACCACGCCTCGAAGCAAATCGTTACCCACCAAAATACACAAAAAGTAGTTCCAGCAAATTGGGATATTTATATTCAGTGATTCATTTGTTCAATTCCCTCTGTTTTTTATTGGTGCGTGATAATGATATGTAAATTTTGTTTTTAACACCTTTTGGAACGAAAGATACATATTTTATGATTAGCACGTAAACTATGATGTATTTTTTTTTCTTTTAATGTTGCAAAAAAAAGCATACAATTATTTCATAGCTTATAATGAAATCAAACAATAACATTTTATAGCTTACAATAAATTATTATTTACCTTAATTTATGCATTAGATTTGATTAAATACTAGTTAATAATTATATGATTAAAACGATTCATGTATCGCTTTGTAATGACACTGATTCCAGGGAGACAACTCTATAGGTAATGATTTTGTTTGCTGAAACGAACAGTCTTGAATTCTTGCCAAGTCCATTGAATTGACCCCATTAAATAATAATAATAATAATCGAATGACGTGAAATAATTATAAAATGGGAAGACTTGGACATATGCCAATGTAAGATAAAAAATATATTTTCACGTTTAAAAATAAGTTAATTATTAGTAGGCCTATCCTAATCGCTTAGTAGCCACAATGTAACTTTACATTTACTATAACTGCCTAAACGCGTGTTTTTTCTTGATCACATTTGAAGGCGGATGAGCAGGTTGTATGAAGCAGAGATGGTAATTAACACTGACCCTCGGTTTGTACTTGTCTAGACATCACATAATGAAATACCCTGATGACTGACATATCAACAGGGACAATACAAACATAATTTCGCTACACTTCTCCCGAGAACTAACAAATATTGATCGACAATTCACTTGCCGAATCAACTAATTATTAATCATATGATAGCAAGTGCAAATACAATAAATGAAATGAACTTACCGTTAATAAATGCTCATAATTTACAGTGTAATAAACAACAGTTATGAGCGCATCTGCTGTAACAGTTGACACTTGATATCAATTTCACGGGTAAATCCTTAGATCAAAGTACACGGGTACATCCTTAGATCAAAGCACACGGGTACATCCTTAGATCAAAGCCCACATACTCTGTGTGTCAAATGATCACATCTATCACGAATTATTCATAAAATATGCTTTACACATAAACTTATTCGCCATCAAAAACTTGGTTGAGTTCGCCACACGCCTGATATGGTAATCAGTAATCAATGCCATGCTGTTTTGTTTGTTATCTTTGATCTTCGAGACCGCTTGTTTGATATACCTGTACGCGGTACACGACTTATCTACGCGTGTGTCGAGGTGTAATATTGAACATGAAATAAAGAGAATCGGGAGAGAGAGAGAGAAACAAACACAAAGAGCGAGAGAAAACAGGATTGGCATATAAATGTTCTAGGATTGGTCATCGGCGCTGGACGCCAGTGCAATGCAGACAATGTGACTCAGAGACAAGCGTACCGGTAAACACTTTTACACAAAACGATTCTCGCATATTTATTATTACATAATTTATTACACATCAATACAATAATGTTTTGTTACTTCCATACTTTATAAAGAAAGTATTTTAAAAACAGTGTGTAGGATTGCATGTATGCGCAGGGCTTAGTTTGTTCACGCTACAAACAAACAGCGCTAATTGCCACTTCACAGACAACAACTTAAAGATATAAAAATACCCGGCTGTGGTACCAGACTACCACCAGTCTTCCGGTGCAGTACTATTGATTGCCTATGTATACATTTACTATTAAGTATGTCATGTGTCTGTCCCTATGGACTCGGCCAAACAACAGTAAACAGACACTATGTCGTCTTGTATACAGGCAGGAGGTATGTTTTCACAAAAGTAAATCTTTTAATACATGTATATAATGTGTTCTCCAGGTAATTCCACTGTGTATCGCACGTGGCGTTTAAAGAGCTCGCTTATTGCTACATATCGTATAGCTGGATGAAGTGTGCTATTCCTTGTTTGGACTTGTCTCAACATAATTTATTTTAATAATACGACTATATTGCGAATCAAAGAACTATAACTCGCTACAAAAATTATTTATGTGCGTTCGCGATTTCATGAATATCTGTCATTATCATTCGAGGCGAATCAAATGTCGTATTTATAATAATTTTAATTCTAATAATATCCATTAGATATTGTTGATGTATTAACTCGTGTATTAAAGGTCTATGCCAATAATTACTGTTTATACGACATTTGCTTGCCAGCCACCAAATCTCCTCCCCTGACCGTAACGTTTTGATCAGATACAGGTGTGCCAAAACGGTGCTTGGAGCTGTTTTTCAATCTGAATTACCAAGTATCGAATTAAAGCGTTATTTTAGAAGTGTTATCTAGGATAAATAGAGGATACACCCCGTGTGTATCGTGATAAAATGTATCAATACGAGTTGATAAAAGTATAAAATGCGAGGCTTGCCGAGGACTTTTATACTTTTATCAACGAGTACTTATAAATTATGATATCACAAGGCTCGAGGGGTGAGGGTATTCCTTTTATAATTTATTATCATTCTGTCTAATTGCTATAATTATTAACAGAAATTAAATGAAAATGAAGACTTGCAATATTTGACTAAAAAACATGTAGCAGTTGGAATTGTTAGATTTCTTGGTTACCAGCTCGCAGAACAGACCAATCAAGATTATAACACACAATATTGTAGGAGATATCACAAAATATAATTATTAAATGCCAACGATATCTCCTGCAAAAGCCCAATGGATGATACATAGAATCATTTGCTCTTATCATATTTTGGCATATATTATTAAATTGATTGTAAAAACAAACGAAGTAAACGGAGTATTCGCTATTTATTTAGTAAAACTTCCCGTTCTGAGCTAGTTTTAAAAAGAAAATGTTTTTTACTGTCAATGTTCTTATCGATCCAGTAGTAAATAGATCCATCAAAAAATTAATGTATTATGCGAAACATTACAATTTAATAATGAAATCGAAAAGTTAATACATTAAAACAGAATTCTATTAAAATAATTATCTAGATTAACACATTTTAAAATTATTACCAACACTATAACGTCATTAAGCTTGTTCAGAGCAATGGTGGAAAGATCTCAGTATGTAAATATAAGGCTATCTGTAAGTATCGTGTAAGTAGTAATAACCAAAACATTGTTTAAAAATAATGTCAAGTAATCAATTAAATTACATGCTATGAAGAAATCATTTTTAGAAACTGTGATGTAATATAAATGGAATGTCTCAGTTTTATCAGTAGATCTATACGTGGTATGTCGTAAGTTGCTAGTACGCACTCTGTACCACTACAGAAAACATTTTATGAAAGAAATGTATTATTTTCTCTATATACTGCAATCTGCAGTTTTTTAGAGAATAAATTTGTTAATTAGATCGCCTAGATACGTGGTTGTTTTCCACAGCCAGATATTAAAGTGAAGCCCCCAATCGATCATTTTACCTACACAAATTATATCTCAATATACGTCTTTGTAATACTACTATTTAAAAACATTTCTATATGACAATATTAAAAATCTTACCTTCAACCAACCTTGGAATCCATTTGATTGTTTATCACTTGATGGTCACCTAATGCTGGCAGCTTTTCGGAAATGGCGAAATGATCGTGTCTGTTGTGGAAATGGATTTTTTTTTTCAATTATACCTAGCTCAAGTTTGAGCACCTGATTTTAAATATCGGCAAGAACGTAACGAATTTGGCACAAACAAATTATTTTATGTCTGCTGACATGCAGAAATTACGTTTTCAGTAAATTTAAATCAATAAAGAAAACCAATATATAAGGGCCTTTACGACAACGAGCATTAATAACTACTTCATCGTCTGTTCAATAATATTATAAATAGAAAAAAACAATTGAATATTCGATAGTTTTACTGGAGACAAAATAAGTAAATTCTTACAAATCCCACTGACGTTCAGTAGAGCAGGTAGATATTGACTATCGTTCTTTGTTTTGCT
This sequence comes from Melanodrymia brightae, assembly GCA_032273805.1. Lineage (NCBI taxonomy): Eukaryota > Metazoa > Mollusca > Gastropoda > Neomphalida > Peltospiridae > Melanodrymia > Melanodrymia brightae. Next base: position 10,346 of record JAUTCZ010106218.1, read on the forward strand.
TTTTTTTGTTGTTGTCAAAATGTTGCAGACGTTTGTTTACGGGGGAATAGTTTTTTTGTCTTTTACATAATTATAAACAAAGTTATGCTTGCGTGTTTAACTTATTTGATTCAATGAGAAGATTTCATGATGTGCAGAGAAACAAAGCTGATTTTACATAGAGAAATCAAACACAGGTAGTCTGATACTTTTATATAAACAAAATTCTTATCACAAATAGTAACCTTACATTTAGTGTTCACATTTTCATGTTAGCACGAGTTGGATGCAAACCATACACATATAACACGATAAAACCAGTAGGCGTGAATGCAATAAGAATTCTGAACTAAAATCACTGAACGAATCTTTAGCGAAAAACTTTATTTAAAATATCAAGCACAAAATTTGTATTTTTTTCGTTGATCAACATTAATAAAGTTTCAAACTAAATAATGACTAAAATAACTTAAAAAAGTATAATAATGCGGGTTGTCTTTCCCAGTATATTTGTAGATTATATTTGGTGTAAATGATAGAAATGACATCAAGTCGTAAATATATTTGGCAACTTGTAAATGTTTCAGAAAATGTCTTCCTTTAATCCAGGTTTTTTTTTTGTCGAACACACGTGACCACGTGCATGTCTGTTAACGTTCCTCTTCAATGCTTTCTGTCACAAACATTTCTTTAAAATCAACATGGTTGTATATTAAATTTGTGCGAATGTCTGTACTTTCGAAGCTCTGCATAGCTCGTCATTGATTGGTTCAAGATTCACAATGATATGACGTCACGGCACCGGGACGTCTGCGTAGATGGCGCTGCCGTGGCAGCAGTACACGTCGTGTTCCTGCAGGCTGATGCGCAGAGTATTGCGCTCAGTAATGAGATCAGAGAGTGTTTGTCGCAAAACTCCATTTTTTACCTCAAGAACTTCGATTTCCTAAAATGTACGACATAATTTACTGAAGCCCATTTATTATACGAAGACATAGAACGATAAGCACTGTAAAACAATTATGCACTAAAGATAAATAAATAGAAATAGAAATAATACATTTAACTAGCGTAACATTTTTATTGATATATTTAAAATGCATAGGTAGACTACATTTATCACAGTAGAAATATGACATCTCTAAATCTATCACACGTAATATCATACAAAACAATACTTGCAAGTTTTAAAGTTTGTTGCAAAATTATATATTTATATATAAGTTAATTCACAATAAAATGTAAACAGAGCAACGAATCAAATATGCAATACAATACCGATTAGAACACTATTGTTAAAAATAATGTAATCCAAAAGATTGCATGCACGATATTACAATAAAGTCAGTTCTAAAAAGATCTAATTTAATGTGTGTTTACAATGCAAATTCGCGTACCTACACTTATGTATTGATGCTTTAAATAAATTAAGTTTATATAATTGCCATATGAAAAATAAATACATGAAATATAAATTGCAACCTCTATAGCAACTCCAAGGCAAACTTATCATCTTTCTGCGTTTGAACGTTTTTGTAGCTTTATTATTTTGTCTAAACTATTTTAACTTCTCTAAGTCTATAGCACAATTAATATTAACAATAAATAATTTTAGGTAAATAAATATGATACATTTGTACATTTCATAGTCTTATAGTTTAATTAGTCACATCAGTATTATACATAAATTTTAATTGTAACCACCTGTCGAGTATCAGTAATTCGCTCTTTTTCCTTTAGGCGGAATTTCCTAGCTGCCGTGCAGTTTTGCTTCTTGCGACGATTTTTTTTTTCAATTTCTGCTGGACTCAGCTGGAATTACATAATTTAAAATCATTATAAATGTTTAATACTGTGTATAAGTATCCGAAATAAATAACAAACATATATATTTACGCTTTTGATGGGGTCAGGGAGAGGTAAAACGAAAAACCCCACATTTAAAAAATAATCCAATATATTAAATAATAACCAAATATATTTGATTTTTAAAACTATATTGTACTTCATACATCTATATGTATTTATTTCACATTATTTAATAATGCGTGCATTCATTTATACGTCTAGTTTTCATAATGCAATATACATTATAGGTGTATGGAATGGAATTTTAATGTGGGGTCCGGTTGGAATGTGCCACGACAATTAACTTAACAAACTTGTCTTTGCCTTGGAACATGAGAAAATTGTCTATCTTCTCCTCAAAAAAAAAAAATCAGCTTTTACAGTGAAACATGTGATAAAATATTTATTTTGCCATGAGAATGCTAAATTTTCTAGCGGTAGGGAAGGGAGGGGCGAAACCTCGCTCTCTGACGCCCTGACGCACACGCTGACTATCATTGGATGCAGAATTTTATTTTTATTAATTTAAATACATGTACATGTATATATAATTTTAAATAGAAATATATATTTAAAGATAAACATGGATATATCATATAAACGACAGGGTCACAAATTAAAAGGAATGTAATTTTTAATTTAACACATCTCCACGGAATGCTGAAGTGTACAATACATTAAACTGGCGAAAATTATTTTTAATAACATTTGTTCATTTGGATTTTAAGATAACCTATAATTTAATTTGAGAAAGGAAAATGTGTTTTGAAAGAAATTGAAACGTATTGATATATAATTGTAATATTTCGTATTTCAAAACGACCAAATCTTGCAGATAGTAAAACTTAGTGAATAAGCATACATGTAACACTATTTTTTGAAAATACGGACCCCCACACAACTCTAAGTTTTAAATTAGAATTTTAGAATTACTAATTTTGTGATCAGTTACTGTAGGCCTATCTAATTAGAAAAAGATCAAATTATTTTAAATTATATTTTGATAACATATTGCTAGTTATTTAATTTCGTGTTTATTGAAAATAATATAAATATTAAATTTCGGCATTGGAAATGGGAGGAGCGACGCCAGAAAATTATTATATGTTTGTACCGACTGCATGCCGATTATTACAATTTAATACCACATGCAAATAGATATTTTAACAATATGCGACTTTTTTTTATTGTTTATTTTTATTGTTTTACCTGTGTAGACTCAATGGAAGATGCATTATGTGTCAATGAAAGTTCCTCTTTGCCTTCTGTCAAACGGCGAGACTGGATTTTACATTTCAATTCTTGTTTTAATAAAGGAATAATAGATCCACTTCTCTCGGATTCCTCGTTTGCTGACAGTAAGTCGACGTCTTTGATGTCGTCGATGTTGACAGTTGTAGAAATTTGTGGTAAATTGTCTATTAAAATATCATCGTATGAAACTCGGCTTGAAGTATCCATTTTTACCACGAGACAATTTGTTGTAGTGGTTTTTATCTGCTATAGGTTCACACAACTTCAATAATCAAACTAGTTATTTGGGATAATAGTATCCACAGATAGATTTTAAACGGACAAGGGCAACAACTCGATATAACTATGTTCTGCCTCGACTTCAAATCAGAAAAGCTACGAATCATAATATTTCGCCTTACGTCAGCGACTACAATCTATTTTTACCAGGACGAGCACGGACACGAACGAGCGACACCGACAGCGCCATATTGCTCGAACTAATCAAACCAGGCTGAATTTACGATGAAATACACATTCTGCATACAATTTATTTATATAAACATGCCTCTGATTCTATTTGTAATATCGGTATAAATTAAATACAAAATAATACTATTTGGGCTATAGAGAAACATATTTACATATATTAAAATAATTAATTTTAATATAATTATTTCTATTAATCTCTAGATAACCAAAGGCTTGTAAGCGTATTAATATTATGTTTGTTGCAATTATAGTGATACGTTAATAAACTTAATCTGCTTGTATCGCTACAATGGTTTCATCGATGTAGCCTAATTAACTGCGATAACAAAGTCCAAGTTCTTTATGATGTTACGTTTTATAACTCATCAGCACACATAATTATAGATAGGCGCGGAAATGCTAGCAACTGGGACAGGTTGGGGATGGAATGATGGAAGGTAAATCCTTCCGAATGCGGATGCGAAAGTACCCGATGCTAACTTTGTGGGTGAACGCCACAAAAAAAAAGGGGGATTTTAAAACTAGAGTTGAAATTGAAATATAATTCTCTTTTATGGTTCGAATCTTACGAAAATCCTGAGAATATTAAATTCAAGATTCAATTTTAACACACAGTATATAACACGCATAATACGAGTGTAATTTCATATTTGTATTTATATTAAAGGCACAATGTCTAGATTTAAGACGAATGCCACCATGCTTGCGCAGCTAATACTATTTGTAATATATTTCTGGCTAATGGAGAATTTATTTAATTATTAAAATTAACATTTACTTACATCTTATTGCTTAAAATATAAATACAAACTGTATAACGTATTTCCAATGACAAATTATTGTAGACAAAAGTCCAAAAAGCACAATATTAAGCTACTACAAAAACATTGGATATAATATTGATATTGAAAGGAATAAGATGTAAGATGTAAAATGTTAATTTTAATAAAAAGAGAGCGCCCCGTGAGCTATAAATATGTTATAAATAGCATTATACGTATGCGCGAGCACGATAGCATACGTCTTAAGGCTAGGCATTGTGCCTTTAAGGAGCGGGACGTAGCTCAGAGGTAGAATGTCCGCCTGTGGCGGGATGGGTCGAGAGATCGATCCTCCACAGCGAAAA
>JAUTCZ010106329.1:0-24523 GCA_032273805.1 Melanodrymia brightae
GAATTTGATAAACCAGACGTGTTTCACTGGCTGGAATGGAAAATAGCCCATAAAAATGTTTTGCACTGTGGAGGATCAATCCCACGACCCATCCCGCCACAGGCGGACATTCTACCTCTGAGCTACGTCCCGCTCCCCTGGTGTGTATGTGGTGTGTGGTGTGTGTGTGTGTACGGTGTGTGGTGTGTGTGTGTGTGCGTGTGTGCGTGCGTGCATGTGAGTGCGTGCATGTGTGCTTTGTGCATGCATTAATGTGTGTGATTTGTAAATAGCGCATATAAGACTAAGTGTGTTACTACTTGTACAGTAGATAGAAGACACAATTAATGTACCTTGTTTCTAAGAGGAAACCATGATATGACCTATGTTTTTAATGAAAAGAAATTACACCACAAAGTACATCTTACATAATTTATAGATAATAATTAATATACATGCCGGCCAGTCTCAGAACATTGCTGCAACAAATCTGTAGTGATTTTATCTTGTGCAAGACAGATTCTCTACAAAATGATAGCGGACAAGGCAGAATTTCAAAATCACAATAAATGTTGTGCACAATAAATCACAAATCTGGAAATCAACTGACAGTTTTGTGCCTCCAGGGATGGCTATGTGAATTTTCTTTCGATAAAAACATCTCATTTTCCACATTAACTTGATAAGAAATGCTAGAAACTTTTGGAATGATATCATGAAAAAGATTCTGTGGCAGCTGTACCTAATGTGTGCATAAAATACAAAAATAGTTGATCATTAAGTTAACAGAATTAAACGAACTTTTAGTTAATACATGTATTTGCAGAAAATTATAACAAATAATATAAATTTAATCATCTGTATCGAGAATGTTTCAAATAGATAAATGTGTTAATTATATTAATAGGTTGGAAAGGAAAGCATGTTAAATGACACCTGGCACATTGATGATCATCAGTTAGAGAGTGTCATAGATGTGATTCTCAACACATGCTATCACACAGTATGAGAAGATTACCTGCTGTTGCCACTGTAAGTAAGTGAGTTTAAAAGTTTTTTTTATGGACACATTCCCAGATAAAAGATAACAAATATACCAATTATGGAACACAGGCTGGAATTAAACCTCACCCTCCCCATCCCTCCTCAGTGAGTCCCGTATCTATAGAGTAAAATAGTATTTACAATCTACTGTATCCTAAATTTATATTTTATCAAACAACTACACATGATCTTAAATTGGACATGTAAGTAATTCAATTTCCAAGACGACTATACAATCCCATAATAAAACTCAGATTAGTAATCATAAATTACAATTAAAAAGTGAAGATGGGAAAATATATTGCAGGAACACTAAAGTACCCTTGCGATCAAAACAAATTAGGCGATGACTACCACTATTTCTTCATTTGTCCACTTTTTGTTGATATTTGGAAGATAGATATTAACCTAAAATATTTAAGAAGGTCAAATATGTTAAAAGGCTATGAATTGTTTAATAATACAAATTTGCAGATACTAATTCTTTCACTTTATAATCTATATTCTCCAAACGGTTTTATAAGTTTAAAAATGAATTGCTGAAAATTCTTCCCTTCAATTAACAACCTCCCTTTTTTCATTCTTCAAGCACAGAGTCAATGTTAATATTTGTATGTTTCATCAAGTCATTTCAATATGACCAATAAAAATTATCATTGCACAACTGATCGAATTTCTGCCGATTAATTTTTTAATAGTACAATTGGGGAAATACCTGATAGACAAGAACATCCTATACATGTATATCTTAATTTAATGCTATTAAGATGATAGGAAGAATTATGTATCAAAACATTATATGAAGTGTTTCCACAGAGATTGATAGGTTTTGAAGTTTTTTTTGGCAAACCTCAAAATGTCCAGACTTTGTGCGGTAAGGATTTCCTAATGTTTACACAGCAAAATTGGCATGTTTACATATTGCATCTGCAATAAGTTTGAAAGATTGCCCTATGGAAACAAACACATAAAACATAACATAAAAAGTCTGCCATAATGAAATAACATTTACCTTAATGTCGGGCAGGGATCTGAAAGCCATGCAGTTATACGCTGTTTTAGACTAAAAGACAATTTCAAATGGAAAGACTGTTGTGCAAGCCATTATGTCATGTTTGTACAGAAGTCATCTTGAGAGGTAGTCTGTTTATCACTATTTATACTAACCAGAATATCTTTTCATAGATACTTATGAAAGACGTAAAGCAACAAAATAAACTTTAATATTATGATGATGTATTCGTTTATTCAGTTGTAAATGTGTTGCATTCTAAACGGAAGAAGTTGCAGATGTGAAGGTGGGTGGGCACAGTTATTAATAATGAACAACGCAGATCAAGATGTATGGAAGATGTTGCCACACACGTGATCAATATACAACATTGATAATATGGTGAGCCACATCTAGTTCAATGTTTAAGCATCCTCCTTGACTCCTCAATAAACATTACAACTGTTGGGTTTTCCACATTACACCCAATGGTTTATCTATGACTGTGGTATGTTCTATTCTGTCTATAAGAAAGTGCCAATAAAAAGTAGTCTATGTGATGGCAAAAGGATTCTTCTGAGACCATGTGTTGAAATCACTGAGTTTGACGTCCAATAGCCAATGATTACTAATTATCTATGTTCTCCGGTAGTGTCTTTAAGGAATTAGAGAGGTTGAGATTTCTAAATTGTATGTATATATATAGGTATATATATATATATATGAGTTATATACATGTTTAGATATTGAGTTGTAAGATCAATCATCTCCAATGGACACGAATGTAGTATTCTACTTCTTATGTTGCTTCTAAAACTTGTTTTATTAAAATGCAAATTATTAGGGTGCAATCAACGTGACCCGATTTTCACGCTTCTAGTGAAATCAACATGCAAGCTTCTAGTGAAATCAACATGCGACTGTGCAGAGTTTCTGGCACTAATCCAGTGGTGACTACAGCCAAGCGGCAGCTTCATCATTCAGTTCATCAGAGGTCATGGCCTCACAAAAGACATCTTATGTACACATTGTAACAGATCATTTATCTCCCACGAGTGTTCCACTAACCCCAGTGTAAGAAAAATCTGTCCTGCCAGTAGTTTGTACACACTGACAATTTAGAATAATTAATACAGGATAAACAAGTCATTTGAAGAATCATGAATGGTTTATAGTTGTAGATCTCAGGTTAACATTTGTCTGTCAGCCATCAGACTGCTATCATAGATTTTCTTTGACTACCAGATATCAAACATTTATATACATTGTATAATGAGGCCAATGGAAATGAGTGCATTACCTCAATATATTGGTAAATGCCATACGTTTATTAATTCATGAACATTTGTATATATGAATAATGATTTTTCTAAATGAACCAACAATTACTGCCTATGAAATCTCTATAATAAATGTATATGTATACGCATGTACAGTATTATTTGTTATATTTGACATCTCATCAGTTACAATTAACAAAATACCAGCAGTGCATACTTCACATTAAATTAGTTAATCTGGAGCCAATTTCACAAAACATCGTAAGTCTAGTTTACGACTAGTTTTTGATGTAAACGTAAGTAGAGAAATTTCTATGGTTAGTAGTCCAGACGTCATGGGTTTTTGGTTATTTGAAACATTACATGCGGACGCTATATTTAATTATATTTGGGGAAACACTTTAAGTCAGATATTTATGTTTACGTCCACAACTAGTCGTAAATGTTTTGTGAAATTATTGGCTCCTTATGTACATGTTACCTACCTTACACATTACAAACATAAACTTACAATACATGTAAATATAAATTGTATCAGACTGATCAAAAGTAATATCGCTGAAAACAAAACAAACACATCTACCGCTGTAAATTTAATTTAATAACCTACGGTTCACTTTATATACTGTAAAACGTGTAAACTTCGCACCTGTAAATTTTCGCAATGTAAAAAACCTGACTACCTTGCATCAATTAAAGACTCTCAATCAGGATGTTTCACGGCAAACATTTCCGTTCTGCTGCATCTTCAGGTAATAGAGTGATCCTAAAAATGTTCTAACTATCCAGGTGCATGTTTTGGCGATCAATTTGTATGTTATAGACGGAGCAATTTTACGTAATATAATGATTATTTGAAATTTCTGTTGTTTATAATAAATATAACAAGAATAGTGTTTTCGCTTCTGTTTATATGCAAATTCATTTGCATGTAATTAGCTTCATGCCTTAATCACATGCCTTAATCGCGCCAAAATGGTGAGTGATTCTCTTTAACAGATATAAAACAGTAAGATATATTATTAAAAAACGAATAGATTTTTTTCAGTGTTTGCATTTCATTATACAGTCCAGTAATCACATCAAATATTCCAATTAAAGCCAGTTACAAGAAAATGCAACCAAGACAGATTCTTCCAACATGCTCATTAATTCACCGCCAAACAACTAATTTAAAAAACAGGGAATTTAATTATCTTGTTTCCTGAAGCAAACCATAAGAAAAAACACACTTTTATTTGACATAGATATTCATCAGAAACTAATCATAAGCTTGTCAAAGAAATAACAAGTTTGTCTAAACATGACATACTGCGTGCGACCAGGTATACTGCACGTGTATTATATATACACATATTCATCACCAAAGAAATTACTTCCATGTCTATACCAGCATGAAATAAATTAATATGCCAAAACGGACATGATGTTATTAGTTAGTAGTGCAATCCAAATCAAGCCTACATCATTAAGAAACTATGAGACAAAAAAAAAAAAAAATCTTAATAACTAGATTCATAGAGGGTGATTAGGTATGTGTAATATGAACAGGATCATTGGTGCATATTTAAACATTTTTAGCAAAAACATGATGCTGGTGTCAAGTATATTAGTGAAATTAATGTATTCTACAAATACAAGGGACTTTCATTTTGAATTAACTTTATTTCATGTACTAACAGGAAAAAGTTTCTACTTGTATTCATTTATATATTACATTAATGAAAGTGTAAAATAAATTTCATGTTCAAATCATGCACTTCTATTGTGGTTTTGTTGACATAAAGAATGTTTCCACTTTCAGCTGAGGTGGAATGGTCCATTTACATCACTCGCTTTAGACAGAAAATAATGACACTAGAAAATTCTGCTCCGAAAAAAATCTATAAATGGAAGTTCTAGACTATTCTGTTCATATACATGTACTATCTTCAGTGATATGTAGTCTTAGAAATCATAATATTGGTTCTCCAATAACAGACTATTTCAAGGTAGTTTTAAAGGGTAGTTGAGTGGAAGACTCTCACTGCACCCTAAAATATCTCATCTGCTTTAATTAAAGCTCTTTGATTTGTACTTGGAAATTATTACAACATTTTGACTTATGCCCAAGGGTCCAAATATTAATTGGAAATGTACAACAATACATGTCTATAATTAACATTTAAAGTCCCATAATTACATTTTTGGATAGAATCTAAATGATATTGATAAAAAAGTAATAATTAATGGTAATTATGAACATTTTGAATAAACTAAATACTGTTTAAACAAAACAAAAATATGTCAAATAATCATTGTGTGATTGTGGTAAAATTATGACAAGTTTAACGCAGTCTTTGTGTTTAACTCAATTAGTCTTTCCGACTGTAGTTATAATAGGACGAGTTTAACTCAAATAGTCTTTGTATGACTGGTAAAGCTTAAGTATAAATTATTCAAAAGAAAAACGTACATTAGCATTAAGATTTTATCAAGACGATAATATTCTAACAAGCTCAGCAATTTACCACAATCCTTCTTTATCAACAAGTTGTTAACAAGTTTTGACTTTGCCTCAACACAGAATGTATGTCTATTCAATACATACAGATATTATTGAATGAACTGCTCATCATAAGGGAGTTTCAAAATCGCATACGGAGAACCAAAGCAATGCTAGCAGTTGTTCGATATTTGTCTGGGAAGCATTGGTCATGACCAAATTAAATCAAGTTCTCTCTTGGGAACAGTATCAAAGCCTGATGGCATCAATGCTACAACTCAATTACATAGACTTCTTTCATCATGGTGGCTATGGTCAGTTTTCAATAAGATTAGCATAAGGGTATCAGCACTTAACTTGCAGTCTTCTAAATATCCATATCATAAAGGAGTACAGAACAAATACATTTATTTCCAAATGTTTTTCTTTAATTTTCTGTATTATAAACTTTAAGGCACATAATTATACAGAATCGGTTAAAACAAATACATGTGAAAAAGTGAAATAGATTTCACTTAATTATAAAAAAGTTTTGTGGTACACGTAACTGAACATATTGATACGAAGCAACAGAAAAGTCCATTCTTAACATTATGTTAATAGAGCTATATCGAGACTTGTGCAAATGTATCCAACATTAGTTAACTGAGATATTTATAATGAGAATGGCAATTATGACAAATTAATCAAGGATGGCACCGACATGTTGAAAGTATGTTATGAGTTTCCGGTGATATGCTTCCACAGAATCTATTTGAAATTCCATATGTATTCTGAGGATATACAGGAGTGTTTCTTAAGTTAAAAATTAAATTACACTGCAACAGGTGGATTAAACTCAGCTGTTAAAGAGTTTTTCACAAGGTTCCTGGAAGTTAATTTTATGGTTATTGCCCTGGTCCTTGATAACACTGTGTTGTTTGAATTTATGTACAATTAGAGGTGAACTGTTATGATGCACATGTATGCTGCCAGAAAGAGAAGTTAGGATAAAGGTAAAATTTGTTTGTTTAACGACACCAATGGAACACATTGGTATATCAATCAGCAGTTATTGGATGTCAACTGCATGGTTATATGACAGTTGGTCTCAGAGAAAACATGCTGCTGCCACATAGGCTATGCTTACCGAATACCAGCAAGGGATCCTTTATATGCACTTGCCCACAGACATGATAGCACATACGACAGCCTTTGATGGACCTGTCTTGGAAGGATTGATCCATCGGCCTACTGAATCTCAGAATGATGCTCTCACACTGTGCTATGTCCCACTCCAAAAAAAAGTTTGGAGAATGTTTTTTATTGCAAATCCACCTGTGCAATTTAAAGTTAGCTTTCTTATAATATATTACTATTGGTAAATATTTCAAATTGCTCCCAAACATATCCACTGCTTATGTTCTGGGGATAATATATCTCCTTGGAAAAAAAATGAAGAAATAAAAAAAATGATATATGGTTAAAGTTGAATGGTCTGAAGAAGACATGTATGAGAATTGAAGTGGCAGAGAACTACAGCTACCTTCATCTCTTGCAACCACACAGCTTCCTTATCAGCTAGAATTGCAATGTTTATCTATGCCAATTCAAGATAAAGCACATCTTTAAGGAACTAATCTTATAACATGTCTAAATGTTTAATGGTTTGCATCATTATATCACATAGATATAAAGTCATATCCTGTTTTGAAAACCAAGTATAAACATTAATATTTAGAATTCAATTCAATAGACCAGGAAAATGTTATTTAATGATTCTTTATAATATATATTCACATAATTCTTCTATGCCCGACATCTAGTGTTGCTTTTCAATAATTTTACATCGTTTCCATTGCAAAACAGTTATAAGCTTCATAAATGTGTGTTATTTGCAACAATGGTAATCTATTCTATGCGGTTGATTATTAAAACTGTTTCTCATATTACATGTTTAACTAAGGGGATCAGAATTTGAGATGTCAGACACCTTGGAGCCATTAGTTTTTTATTTTCACCTAATTTAATATCTCAGCTCTTTGTGAAAGATTACTTGCTTGCTTAGTTGGGAATTATCCAGAGTAACATTTCCACAAATGATGCTTCCATTTTTTTTTCACTTGTGTTATTACCAACTGATCATCCATAAAACTTACATGATGTGAATATGGTCTGGTAAAGTATTTTGGATGTCACTCCGAATACCTTGTACTTTATCATACACACACATGTACATTGCAGACAGCTTGTCCAAGTGCAAATACTTACCAAAATATCTTCTAAGCCATGCATTCGGTAACTCTACAATAGATCTGTTTTTTATAACTTTGCCTTTCAAAAAGCATTTAAATAATGTCTTACACTTGAAATCAAGCAGAAATCTATCAACATAAAACATCTTTTTTGTTTTCCAAATGGGTAAAATATTGGTGTATTCAAACAAGCTTTAAATTTCTAGTGATAACACTACATAATATTAACTTGTTACTTGTTCTATTTCAGGGTTCACAATTAATGTTTATTTGTTCCTACTGGTAAAAATTATCATAAAGACAAAAATAGGAAATCAGTATTTTTTATATGCAAAATGTTGGGTTTTTAAACGAAATAAATATTTAGAAATGCATTCTTAACCCCTTCCTTTCCTACTGAAAAGCTTTATGTATAAGCCTATATTCATTGAAACAATCTGAATTTAAAATGTTTTAAAAACAATGTTTATCACTACCAGTACAAATTAGTAAAAGTTTGGTCAAGTCAATAAGAGTGTTTGAATTTTTAAGACTTTTTTAAAAAAACATGAGTAAAATGGAGACAAACGTGCAGGCTTCCTGAGGCTGTATTGATTAATTAAGAGGAACTCTTTTAATTGTTATTTTTTTAGGGCGTTTTAGGGTTTATTATTAGTATTGTGTTTTATAAAATTAAACAACCGGTTTTCAAATTAAATATTTGGTTAAAAAGCCTTTGCAATACCTCCATCAATTAAGGTTTCTTCAACATATTCTGCCACTGAATCAGCTTACTTCTTTAGTATATAATGATTGAGGAGACAAACTATCCAAAATACATCTTCACAATCAGATCTAAGTGTGTCTCATGGGGTTTAACACAAAGTGCCCTATCTTTTTCCTTTACCTATATGAATCTATGATCTTAAGCGCTTTCAAAGAGGAAAGCAAAACATAGTAAGGACAAAAATAATGAACAAATAAGTATCTAGAATATATTTACAGAAAAAAAAACCAATCATGTGGAGAGGTCAATTGCTGGACACAATAACAAAGTAAATGTAGACAGACAAATAATGACATCCAGAAGGGTACAAAAACCATAATAGACATAATGAAAGCTATTCCAGATGTTGCACTTGAACAAATCATGTAGTTTCTAGCATGTTTTCTCTATACTAATCAGCTGATGGGAGCTAGACTTCAAGAGATAAACAAACAAGCATCTGCAAGTAAATGCATAATAAGTGTCCAAATCATAATGCACATAATGATAATCTGGCATGGTTTCCAACCCAAAAGAAGCCAATTCTTGGCAAGGAATCACACCACTAATCACCCATGTCGGACAAAAAGGATAAATATGGACAAACAGACCGCCTGGACTTCTATCTACCATGGTTCCAAAATATTAATAGCCAGTTAATTGGAAATGAATTAGTTAGAAAGTAAGATGAACAATCTGACAGATTAATAATCATCTCTCCAGCAGTGCCTGCAAGCCTGTGTACACACAGTAGAATGTACTACCGTACATACAGCGTACGTACAGCGCCAACTCAGCCAGCAATTCCTAGATTGTTATTCCAGTTTAAGAAACAAGTTTGCTGTTTGACATCTGCAATAACATGGAGTAAGATGTACAAAGCATTTTCAAGAAAGGTTAATATAGCAGAAGATATGTAATACACATAAAACTATGCTAAAGACTTGGAGTTGGAGATGAAAATCTATCTCCAAAAAGGTGTTGAAGTAAACATAATTATTAAAATATTAAAAATTATTACAGTAACATACATTTTTAAACATATTTATTTATTGCTTAATTATAATGATTTCAGTCATGTTGACTGAGTATATATACTAGAAAGAATAACTAAACCAAATTATTAACTGAGATATTTATTCTACAAAGGTTTTCAGATAATGACAAGAATGTTCCTTTGTCGCTGGTTTTTCAATGACATGAGTTTTTAAGATACTATTATAGTGTTTGGTTATCGTAGGTAATTTATTTACATTCTTATATAAAATTGAGGTTCAAGCACGTCTGTTTTGGGCATGCAACCCAGCTGTTTTGACTATAGATCCAAGACAGAAGCTAGTGTTAGTATGAGAGAGAATACCCGCTACTCATATTTGCTAAGCAGTAAGGGATCTTTTATATGTATTTTCCCACAGACAGGATAGCATAAACCATGACCTTTACTATACCAGTTCTGGACAACTCGTCGGTATAAGCAGAAGTAGACCTCCCCTTTGAAACGTGTGGAGCACTCACTAGTTGGAGCTTTTACTGCAATTAAAATCACAGTATCTACCATTCTTGAACACGATGCGTTAACGGTAAACCATTACACCACCTAAAACAGTTATATACCCTGATCAATGAAGGTTTTCAGATAAAAGGCAGATAGTACCGTATGATGTTTTTATAAAGACAGGGTGTTTTCAGATTACAAAGTGTTGTATTTTTAGTCTGTATATTGTGATTAGTGTTGATAATTCATTGATTTTTAAATGTGAGTGGATGTAAAACAGATTCTCATGCATTTCCAAAATGTCGCATTTTGTGATTGGACTAGCTGTGATAAAAAAGAAAACGTAAAAGAATAACTCAAGCATGAAACCTAGCATTTTGTGAGGGAATTGTATAACAATGCTTCACATTTCAACCTTGTTTATATTGTGGCTATAAAATGTCATGCAAATAATGCATTGGATAATTAGATCACATGTGAAGCCATTTTTATACTCTATCCACATACATCATGGTTTTGCTTGACAAGTGAGTCATCAGAATGGTATCAACATAACATGGGTGACATTGCCATGGACTGTTGCAAACATGGAAATAATGAATAGCTTCTGCATACCAGTTCATGAACCATTTCTTTCCATTGCTACACAATGGATTACAGCAGTTGCTTGTAGTAATTAATTATTATTCCAACAGAAATACAATGAGAACAGAAGGATGTTTATTGTTTAAGAATAGGCAAGTAGGAGTGTAACAATATGGGGAGCTGTAATACCATACATATCCAGATACGTGGGTCGTGATACTTAACTTTGATATTAAATAGTTTTCCTTACATTGATAATCTTAGTGCTAGTTAATGAAATATGATGATAATCCTAATCAAAAGTCATGGTCTAATTCAATATTGTTAATTATCTGACAGAATTCAGTGCATTTATGCTACCAATCTGCAAATTTATACATCTTATATCATATTTTTATGCAAACATATTTAAACTTCATGTCTCATATTTAACGTGATAGTTATCCTGTATCAATTATCTGGCTCAATTGGTTAAGTTTGAGCATGTTTTTACATGTAATAATTCATAATAAAAATGACATTTGTAGTAACTTTAAGTACTAGCATGTTTGTCTGTTGTAATTCTCCATGGTGGTCAAGAATGTTGTCATCTCAGTTGATGTATTTACTGCCACAAGAAACCAATTCAGCCTGCTTATTATCCATGTGCCAGTACAGTAATTACACTTATCCCCATCACAACAAATACTTGTCAGTCCAGTCTTAGGATTGATACCAGCCACCAACAGTTATTTTGAATAACACACACTGAGAAATAGAAGGAATCTCTTGTTGTTCCATTGTAAGAATTTAAATGCAAGATATTGAGCAAGATATATGTATTAAATCAAAGTCCAAAAATGTTGTTTCTACTTTAATCAGAATGAATGTTTAAGAAAGACACCCCAGCATTAGGTATCAGATATTCATGAGATTATTAAAAACATCCTAAATGAGACCTCCGGCGAGTAGGATCGATCCTGCAGTCTATCACACCTCAGGTATGTACTCTACCACAAAGATACATCACACTCATTTTTCTAATCAGATAAAATGTTAGCAATATCAACTGAACGTCATATTGCAATTTTTTTTATTAATAAACATTTGTAACCATTATAATGTATGCATGTTGCATGGCATTGTGACATATGTACATGCTCTGTATCTAGTATATATTTAATCATATAAAAGCAGATTTTATCAGTAAATAAATGTCAATATCGGTGTTCACAATTTTAGAAATATGTAACCAGACTGTTTTCCTAATAATCAAAAATGTTTTGTTTAAATGTACATAAAAAAGGAAAAGATATCATCACAATATTAAAACTATAAAGTTTTGCAATCTTTCTACAACAAACAATTTGTTTTAAGAATATACTATACCAGTTCAAATGTTAGTAGAAAATAGTGTAATGTTGTTGAGACGAATTATAGTCAATTAGATCAAAAAAAGAAAAAAGTCAGATTCATGCACATATTAAACAATTGAAGGACAATATCATATTACTATTACTGCAATAGTGTAATCTAACTTCCCCATCAATGGGCACATCGACCATAATTATTATGAAGTATAAATATAAAGTTTGTTTTTTTGTTTAACGACACCTCTGGAACACATTGATTATTAATCAGTAGTTATTGGATGTCAAGCACACAGTTATATCGACACTTGGTCACAGAGGAAACCTATTGAACCTCAGGTGGACCATCTTGTGCTGAACTACACCCTGCTCTCATTTACTAATGTATGCATACAATGAGCAAAATAAAATAAATAGAACAGCTTTGCTTTTTGTGAAATAATAATAATAATAATAATAATAATTTAGCAAAATTTAGGTATCTTATTTGAACAGTAAATCTATCTTTTATAAATGATCAAGATGTAACCTTTTACTGCCTATGCCTAGGGGACAATAAATATTTTGTGAAAAAAAAGGGAAAAAAAGATGTAAGCTTCGTAACCATTTAATAATCTAGTAAAAAAAAGATCACTGCCTGATAGCCAAAAACATATTGATTCCTTAGAAGTGAAATGATTCCAAATTCATGAAATAGTGAAGGAGCTTTCTACAAGATCAATATGATTGTGATATGAAATATATTTTTATTAATATGTCATTGAAGATAAGATGTCTGGATGAAAAAATGAAGGGATAATAATTATGACACTGATGCTTACACATATTAGAAATCAAAATGGTTATATATAAATAGAAATTTTAACAAGGAGTCAGATTTGACCTGATAACAGTTGAGTAAACTAATTTAGGTCAACATTGTGAGTGTGTGATGGTGAAAGTAGATAATCTGTGGTCTGGTATTTACTTGAGGATGTGTACAACATGCTTATCACACCATGACTTACAGAAGTTACACACCTCGTGTCTCACCACACCTAGCACAGTGTGCCTAGCACATGCAGTGTGCGCACTTAATCACCACACAGCCAGCTGCCTGCCTGTCTGTCTGTCTCTAGTCATCAGAAGGTCGGGTGATCACAGCTAACTATAATTATTATTGTATACAGGGTGCAGTACTGCAAATAATACCTATAGACGACATATACAGGGTGCATTACTCCAAATAATACCTATAGAAGACTTATACAGGGTGCATTAATACACCAAATACTATCCTATAGACGACAATGTTACAGTGTTTTACCAAGGATTTGAGTTCAGAGCGTTGGCAAAATAGTTGAACATGAACCAAGCTTCCTTTTAACATCCTGTGCTTACAACTGCTACAAGTAACTGTTCTACCAAACTATGCACTACTACAACATTTCACACATGACAATGTTAATGTCAAAGAAATAGGACTTCAGCTAGATCAGTTTAGAGATAACTGGATGTTCATACGGTACCCTTTTTTGCACAAAATCACAGACTAATTTGGTTGTAGGGGGTGTGGTTGAATATGAACATAGCGGACCCAAATTTGAATTTAGCGAACCCTATTGTCTACATTTACCCCTTATGGTTATAGCCTAATTTTACACTGTAAAAATTACCCTTTGCTCCAGCCTACACCCAGGTATTTTATACATGTTCCAAGTAAGACTGTACATGTACTTGCTAAAGTCATTCCAGATGGACTAAGATAATATTAATTTTTAATTTACTGGCTAGATAAAGCTGCATTTTATAAAACAAACCCAGCTACATATATTACAAATCAAACGCCTCCTCAGTAAACCTATTGGGTTTATTGCATTCCAACCAGTTGTCCACTGGTCCACAACTGGCATTGTGCTATTTTGTCTGTTGGAAAGCAAACATAAAAGATCCCTTGCTGTTAATCCGAAAGAGTAACCTATGTCATGACAGCAGGTTTCTTCTGAGACCATGTGTCGATGTAACCATGTTTGACATTTAATAGCCAATGATTGTTGATCATTAACAAGAAATATTTGTATGGATAGGATAATTATGACGAGCTAATAAACCAATAATATTCTGTAAATGACAATACTTTCTATCACGTGATAAATCTGAGTTAACAAATACATGTACTACATATTGAGACAATTCCATGCTGAATTATAACAAAATATCATAGATAAGTGATTTCTTATTCCACATCTTTAAAGACCCACAAACACAGCAATTGGCATCAAATGTTTCAGATCTGCTGCACCTCCAGACAATAGCAATAACCTTAGAAGTATTAGAACTATTTGGTTGCTGTTTTGTGCAGCTATTTGTATGATGTAAAACAGACAATTTTATGTAATGACACTTTGATATTTCTGTTGATGTTTATAATCATATAATAAATATATGCAATTACATAGATAAACAATGACGGTGTTTTCTCAGCTGTTTATGCGCAAATGAATTTGAATTTAACTTGCTCCACTCCATTGTCACGTGAGTGATTCTTTTTTAACACACCTGTCACATTCTTTTCTCTTACATACTGATGTTTGTCTAAACTTGACACAGAATGTACATACGGTAGTAATGTATTGGACACCATGAAATTCACTTTGTCATTTTAGACATCAGCACTTGTGTATTATTGTGTTAACCTTTCTGTCCCCTTCAGATATGTATTCAGGACATTGAACTAACTTGTAGTTGTACGGTTTATATAATGTACAAGTAAATAGTTATAATATATAATTATCTTAGTCTTCTATCAGTAGTCTGTTTATATATTAGTATAACAACATGTTGTATTTGGTTATGAAACTGATAAATAATATTCAAACAAAATTTAAAGACATGTTTTTAAAATTAAAAACTGGTTGATGAAGGTTAAGTTAGGACTTTACATCATGATATGAAATATATATAGATCTATGCTTTCAAAATAGTGTTTCATTTTCTAATTTTGCAGTTTCATACAGGTTAGCTGCTATTCATACGAGATATTATTGTAGGAACGTTCATTTAATACAAGATATAAATTGTAAATAGTTTATTGTGTGAGTAGAAAGTAATCTGTCTCTTTCATGTTTTTGTAGTAGTTTTCCTGTTTGGTAACATTCATTCTGTGTTACATGACTTGGTGATTTATATTCTAACTTAAATTATTAACGCGGTCTCTTTGTCTGGTCGCACATGTACATATGTATAATATGTGTCGTGTCCTACTCCCACTGTTGTTGTAACAGCAGAAGTCACTTGTCACTGAGTATTTTAGCACTGCTGATCTCCAATATATACATTATGCTATCATCAAAGTACATGTACTGTACGTGTCGACAGTAATATATGTACAGTGTATATGCAATTCTCACTGGTAATGTTTATCCAGCAGTTATCACTAGTGACACCGATTAGATCTGATTGATAGTGACACTGAATAAGTGCTGTAGGCAGAAGTGTGTTCAGAGAACAAATATATCGCGGGTACTCACTAGACTGGTTTTTTTACCAAATATTAAATTAATGTGATGTGATAGAACACAATTGGTACCAGTTAAATTACACGCGAGTTTACGCGATATGTCTCTTCTCTGAACACGCCTCTGGTATAGTTTGCAATTTAGTAGACTTTATCTGAAAATCCATGTTTTTTCCATAACTTAGCTTACATTCAGTGGATGATTATTCATAAACTGTAAGAGGGCCCATCACCAAATTCGCTGGAATTGTTGGTTACATTATGGACTACAAATAAGCGAAATTTTTATAACTTTGAAACATATTTTTACGGTCAAGGTCAAAGTCTTAAAAGTAATTTTTTTTAAATAAAAGTTTCAAAATTTTAATACCTGCATAGAATACAGTTTTGGGCTTCATGTGACCTTTAAAATGGTCAAAGCCCCATGCTTCTAGGTGCTATATTACTGGAGATACAAATGTTTGAACCCACATGGTCATGCTAATTAGGCAAAAGTTCATTAACCCATATCTCAGAAAGGTGAAATTTTGTTTGTGGCTGTTTTTCCGCGATACCAATCATCCTGCAAAATTTCAACAAAATAGGTGATGATGATGTCAAAAGCTGTGATGAATTAACATGGAATGACCCATAGTTATTAAATTTGTTATGAACTTTGTGCGTTACATTCACTGTGGTAGTTTGTACATGTACAGATGAGTATGTGTGATACTGTTTAATAATACATATCTTCCACTGCCAGACATTAATTGTGATCATTATGATAATAAATTAATTACATCTGTCTGTGTGAATGCTGTACAGCTGTTGCCTGAAGCTCTGTGCATAAAGAATGTGCATGTACAAGCTGTTGCTAGGTAGTCTATGATCTCTCTTTTAAAACTCAATTTACTGTATACATGTACAGTCGATTCTAACACTTAGAAAACAGTTTGTCTGTGATGATTGTTCAAATTGCATGGTAGTTAATAACATGACGTCAAATAGATGCAGGACGTGAATTACTAACAAGAGTGACTGCTCTATTTGTGGTAGATTTCTGTTTGCAGTTATCATATTCCAATACATGATCTATGACTGGTCCATCAAAGGCTGTGGTCGGTTCTATCCTGTCTCTGGGAAAGGGCACAAAAGATCCCTTGCTGTTATTTCCTATGTTGTAGCCTATATGTCAGCAGCGATTTTCCTTTGTGACCATGTTAAATATAACAGTGCATTGGATGAAGGATCTGATTTTAATCTGATTGATAGCTAGATAGCTAGTAAATTTTAAAAATTGTGTAATAATATTGTTTAAAATTACTGCTACCTCTAGAATAATTTATGTCATTTGTTTTATGATAATAACAAGTTTCTAATTAACCAGGAAGCAAAATGTATTACAACTGAAAGCATAAATTGTTTTGTTTTGCCCAAGTTCTGACACCTTCAGAGTTCAGACTTGGTAATGTATCTTCCTGTCAGATGCCATCAGGTGTTTCAGAGTTAATACTTTACTAGTCACTGTATGTGACTTTCGGCCAGTAGTTTACATGTATGCAGCCTAACAATTCCATTTTCTTACTTCTACAGTTATATAGTGGAGACAACCTGTCATACTGTTTTCATACAGTGTTTTAATACAAAATACAGGCAGAATGTAACAAGGATCATTTCATCCCCAGATCAGCATACTAGTATTACAATATGTTAATCCTAATTGCAACAATAGGGGAAACAAGCTTGTATTTTTTTAGGGTTTTTATTACATACAAACATTTTTACATACCAAGTACCAACATACTTCGTCAGTTTGCCTTTTACATCTAGATCGAACAACACCTCTTCATGAATCTTTTATTGGTTTAGATGCTGCGAATAAATACTCTACCTTACCTAATTACATCAGAGCAGCTTGTTGCTTGCCAACCAACCATTTTATAATTAATCCATAAGCACTGATTTATTGTCTTCAAAGTTCAGACTGTTACATAGTGATAAGCTTGGTTGTTTAAAGAGAATAGCTCACTATTTTGGCACAAAAAGTGTGATAACATGACACTGGTGTGGGGTGGTTTATACGCAAATGAAATTGCTTATACATTGTTTATCTACACAATGGCATACATATATTATATGATTATAGACATCAAATGTCAAAATGTCATTATATTCCATAAAATTGAGTTTTGTACATCGTACAAATTGAAATCTGTTGCCAAAACCTGCAGCTCATTAACTCAAACATTTCTACAGTCACGCTATTGTCTAGAGATGCAGCTTAGCAGAAACGTTTGGTGCCAAAAATAATGAATGAGAGTCTTTAAACATGTTGAGATGGTGCAGGGCAGACTAGGTCAGGAACTAAAGAAGCAAGTGGGACATACCGGTAATATCTATGGGCAATTTTATACCAGTATGTCATATTGTTAAAAGCTCACATGTTGGCAGAAAACAATGTTACCAGCCTTGCGTTCAACAGCGCAGGCGTTTTGCTACCGACACAAACAATTTGACTGGTACCGATCGTGTACTATCATATCACATTCATTTACATGTATATTAGATGCAAACATCGGTGTCAAAACGTTTTGTTTCGGTAGCAGAACGCTCGCGCTATTGGACGCAAGACTAGATAGGCCTCAGTAACTCTGGCATGTCAGACATGGAAACGAAGAATGTGCACAACCATTAAAACATGAAATGTTTATATTTTAATTAATTTGTTTCCCTTGCCTATAGTGCGTTTGATGTGTTATGCTATTTCTATATAATGCAAATGAGACTGACAATTCTGTAAAAAATACACACATTTATGTCTATAGAATATTAATCGTCAAACGAAAAACCTTGAAATTTTATGAGATACAAAATACCAACACTAAACCATCATGTCTTGAGTATACTGGCTGAACTCTATGCAACCTTTCCCGTGAAATCTCCCATATGTCAACATCTGTTAATATTTCCTAGAATATGTCCTAGAAGTGAATATGCTAATATTTGTCTTTTTATCATTCCTTGATCCTCCCTCTAACAACATGCATTTTGTCACTAAAAAGCCATATGCCGCAGCCATTATTATACGCTCCGTCTACTAGCTGTCAAAGGGTAGGGTTGTGGGCCAACGGAAATGACATAACCTAATATAGAATAGATGGTGTAACATTATTTTGAAAAGTCCACATATGACACTGTTAACTGATAAAATAATTTTTCTTTAGTTACTGTAACATATAAATAGATTGTGAATGCTTTATTAAATAAAGTGTTACATAAACAATCCAGAATAAATGGTGAAAATGGCAGTCACATGTAGTTCAGAGCAGTTTGAGCATACTCTAAGAATTCCAGCTGCTGACATTGCAAAATAGGAAAATCAATAGAGCATTGGTTATTCTTGGTCAGCCATCAAGCACTAGCAGAGTGGTCTGCATGGCAGCCACTCACTGGAAGAAACATCAGTGAATGGCCTCTCTTATTAGAAACACAGTTGAGCATTGATTTACTTGAACAGTGTGTGTAAAATCCTTTCTTTAATGGGGTATTATGGTAATTAGGATAAGTTATTGTCATTTGCAAATGAAGAATGATAGGCTAGTTCATACTGGCCAGTTGGACCCAGCCTAAATGATGGTTTCTGCACACATTGGAAACGAGGGGAAAACGTGACGCACGTGCGTGCATGTATATATGCATGTAGATCTACTCACCTTTACCCATTCAGACTAGCAAGCAATTTGCAGTTAATATGTATCAATTGGACATTCAGGATTGAAGCACCGTTTTCTTAATCACAAATTCAGATTTTGATGATTGTATTGATCCCAGTCTCATTCTATCAATAACTCAATATGTTTTGTTATGGACAATTGATTAATGACAGTATTTTGTATATTGATTAATTTGGTAATGAAAGGTATTGGTATTTATTATTCCAGAGCACCATCATCCCTGATAGTTACCAGATCTATACATTATGAGTGGATTTTCTATAATTATCAGTTTTATCTTTTTATATTCAGCATATCAAGTTCTTCATATAGCAATTAACATGCTAAATTTTATTGATGTTTTACCATCACGAGTCCACTGAAACTAAACCAGCATTTAATTATTGTTATTTCTACACAGTAATAGCTTTTATCTAAACACCATAGACATCAGTAACTAGTGATAGTATATCAGCCATTTATCACTATAGAAATAGTTTGTTTTCAGAGGCACGTTTTGATCATACTATCACCCTTTCTCACTATTACTGTTGTTTTTTACTTGTTCCAAATAATGTGATATGATTGTTATCACTGAAATTGGTAAGATTTAGTTTAATGTGTATAGATTACAAAATACTGTAAAACAGATAATATTCGCGACTGTAAATTTTCGCCACTTGAAAAACCTGATCAACGCTCATTTTGTGATTTTCGCATTTATAATTGAATTGCAAAAATTACCATCATGCAAATAATTCCTAGCAATGATAACCATTTAAAAAGACAACAATGGTGTTTTTGCAACAAAAAAGTTACGTAGCACGAGTTAATAAAAACAAAATTCGAAATCACAAAAATGTAGACACAATCATTACCAGTTTTACAGTGTATTAAGCAAAAGCACAATCTAAAATGTTCTCAATAGGTTTCATAATCATAAAGTATAACAAGCTTGTCATTGTATTTTTCTGCTTATAAATTAATGATCACCATGTTTTGGACATCATTCAATATCAATCATATTATTGGGATAATTTGTCATCATCACAATTTGATTGATAGTTCAATTCCTACAGCAGAATTTGGCAATGTCATTGCAAAATACTGCAACATTTGTTATGGATTATCGGTATGCTCCTGAATCAATTTGATTGTTAAACACTTTCTTTTGGGTTATGCTCTTATATCAATTAGAATTTTAAACATTTTGTTCTGGATTACACTCTTGCATCAAATTGATTGTTAAGCATGTACAAGGGCCATTGTAATGATGAAGTCTTTTATACGTAACCTTTTGTCGACAACTAATAGCTGACAACTATTCCCTTGTTGGGGCTTCATCAAACATTCATTCATTCTTTCGACTTTCAAGTCATTTATCAGATTCAAGAATTGATTTTGAATCCTTGGTTGATGTGGATATGTTTTACTTCAACCTGTGCATCCATCTACATGTACATGTAGTTGTGTGTCACTTCTCGATGATAACCTGAGTCAACTACCGGTAATCAAATGCTGCAATTTTTACATGTCTGTTCCGTTTCATTACTTTTTGCAGCAGATTGATTCATTCAATGCAGCATGACATAGCATACCGCTTGATTCTCACGCCCTGTGTACATCCACTTTTACTGAATATATTTGCAATTGTTCATTTAATTTGTTTAAATTGGGCTTTTTATGGTTGCTAAGAAATAGAATATTACACTTATACCCATTATCCTACAACTTGTGTTTTCCATACTTTTTATATCGCCTTTGCTCGTTAGAAACGTTTTGGAAACCATTCATAAGATAAACAATCTCTAACAGACATTCACCTGTCCAGTTATATGTACCCGGTAATTGATATAACGGAAATAACAAAATATACAACATAATTATCATTTTTATCAAACTCATCTAATAATTACTGATCACTATTGCAATCTCCAGTCAACAAGCGTTGTGCAGTACACTATCGGATATCGTTCAGGTTAATCAAATCAAGCCAACCTTAACAGGAAGCTACAATTTGACTAATTTGATTTGATGAAGAAATCTCATCCTTGTGACAAAATCAATATCATTTTGTTTCGCCGAGATATAAAACTGATGTTTGGCAAGGTATAGATCTGTGCTTAATTGGTTAGTATTGTGCGCAAACGATTGCAGTTTACCGGTAACACAAATATAGACGACATTTCACGCCCTCAACACACAGACACATTCAGTGTTTTATTGGAAAAGTCAATTCAGATAGGGTAAATACATTGCACCATATATTTAATAACTCATGATCACTATTTCCACCTGGATCCAGTTCAGACAAATGTCTAAAAAAAAAAATGATCTCCAGGGATTCCTTACAATTGCCTGTTTTATGTCCACAAAACATGCACGTAAAAAGTTCTAATTCTTCTAAGCTCACCTGAAACATTTGGTGCCAACATTGAGCATCTTTAATACAATTTAAACAACCAGTTCCAATATTTTCACACGTGTAAACTCTTCTAAGATTTATAAAGTTCTGCTTTGTCTTCCATTGTTATTTAAATTTAATGTCCCTCTGGTTCTTAATTTCCCCCATCTTCGCTAGCCAAGGTATTGCGTTTACTAATAGATGGAAAGTCCTTGGCTAGCGAAGATGAATTTTCCCAGACTAGCCCAATTTATTGTATATAAGACTTCAATTAGCATCATTACATTTCATATCATGAAACCCTCTTCTTTGGTGTCTCCATCAGCCACATTATTACAGACTTACTGTAGAGTGTAGACTTTATATCACAAAACTTGTTGACAACTGTTTATGTGCAAAAATAATAATTTTGGCTAAAAATTATAAAACGTATTGAACTGTAGTCAGTACAAATACAGTATTTATTATGATGTAGCAATTCTTATTTGTATGCCACTGTTTTTGTGAAGTGTATCAATGTCTCATCTGTTATTAACATCCATTTTCATGTAAATATTAGGTTTAAATTCTAAAAAATTTATTTGAATAATACTTAATGTAGTCTAGAATTTGTTGTGACACACAAAGGCTCATGTATGCATATTGTTTTAAACAGCCTATTACTTGCCATAAGTGAAGATTTGTCTTCAGACCATAACAACTTGGTCAAGCCCAGCATGACAGGAATTTAGATAAGTAAAAATATTCAGCCTACATGTACATACACAGCAGTGAACCATAGTGGTCCACTCTTGTATTAACCCAACTACAATATACAAGTCAACTTACAATCTAAATGCATTGTAATATATCTAGCAAAATCTGTAAATTTTAATCTTGACTTCTTTTCATACTGAGAAAATGCAACTGTACTGTTTTGTCAAGCTTGTCAGTGTGGCCATGTTATTTAGTATTTACACGTCTACAGGCGATAAAACAATGCCGAGTTTGAGATATGCAGTATCTCAGTATCACCAGATTTTAAATTTGGATACCAGATTCTAAAATCCAGTATCCCATATTTGGACATTTTGGTTTGAATGAAAACGGAATATTTCAGCCAATTAAGAATCGTACTATGGTAGAATTCAGAATATCTCGGCCGATTTTAATCCGAAATAGTGTATATCTGTATCGAGAAAATATCAGAAATTGGAATCTACCAAGTTCTTCTGTTTGACAAGGTCTTTTACTCGCCAAAATAAATTTGCGATTACCTGTATACGTGTCATTTTATAGAAGTTCATATTGCTCTTTTGCCATACAATCATTGACGTTATGTGTATAATGCCTCAAGGTGTGTAGTGATACACATCTGGTAAATTAACATGACTTTATTTTGCATTATCATATGGTGGTTTTCATATGGACCTGTTGTATTAACTTAGTTTAAGAAAAGAAAATGCAATGTCAAAGAAAAGCACCCGAGGAACATGCACTTCAAAAAGGCATTGATGATTCACTTTAGTTTGTATAATGGAATGTGACATATACATTTAGTTACCCTGGAGACAATTTTCTTCAATATAGTATTTGGATATTTTTGTGAGATTACTCAATAAATGAAAAAATACTTATGCACATAAGTGGGATTCAAACATACTGCACCGATTCATATGGCACTTGACAGTCCAATATCATAACCGCTTGGCCCATCAAGTCATTGTTATAAAAAAAGAATGCCAGTTTAGTTGTTTTATGTACATGTAGTTTCAACCAGCACTCGGATCGAAGTCAATATATTAATATCAACAATTTTTCAATTACAACTGTGCTTGTGGTGCACTTGAGGGCTTAAATCCACCAGCAGAAACACTGACCTGGGACATGCCATTTAGGTCCTCTACAGATGTTTCAAAGTATCTGATGCTTAGATTGTCGGACAGCAATTTGCTTATCAATCATGTCTCTTTGACCAATGCTAATTTGTTTTCTTTTTCAGTTGTTTGAGAATGCAATGATCAATGCTGGTTTGGTGGACGACACTCGCAGCATGGTTCAGCGTCTGCATGAGCTTCTGGAGAAAGCTCTAAAGGACAAGTAGACATCTCAGGAGATCTCATTGTCATAAGATGTAGAATTGTCTTCTGGAGAAAGCTCTAAAGGACAAGTAGACATCTCAGGAGATCTCATTGTCATAAGATGCGAAATTGTCTCTTCATAGAGTGAAACGAATAGGACATTCGAATATCTTGCTGTGATGGACATCAAGACACACACACCAATAAGACCATAATTAATATCTCTTGCCATGATTTTCATATTCAGACTAACTATGGACATCTCACATAATTTGACACAACTGTATGTATACTCATGGTCATCCTGAACGTGGATCATACACCGGATGGATGCTGTGAATAATCTCAAGTGTTAGTAGATATATAGAAGCCTGTCGCTGTTGTACATAATATACATAGTAATATAAACTATGTAAATACACTAGAATAAAACCCTATCCATAGACATCTGTTATTTCTGAGACTACTAATGCAAAATAATTTTATTTTCATGTCACCACGTAATTTATTTTTATCTTAAAAATGGACATTTGTTTATTGGAAATGTGCAAGGAACTACAGTGAAACCCCTCTAAACCGATCACACTTGGGACCGAGTAAAATGTTTGGTTTAGAGGGGTTTCCGGTTTACTGAGGTTTAAATACAGCACATAAGGCTGTTTGGGACTTTGAAATATGTTCGGT
>JAUTCZ010106330.1:0-15018 GCA_032273805.1 Melanodrymia brightae
ATGCGTCTGACGTCCAATAACCGCTGATTTATAATCGATGTGTTTCTAGTGGTGTCGTTAAATAAAACAAACTTTACCTTTTACTTTATACAATTTTATATGCACTCGATGTGCGGAGTAATGTCGCAGTTCCCTAATTTTAACCCCGATAATATGAAAGGATTTATTTGTTTAGTTTATTTTTGGAGTGGCATGTACCTCAGCACAAGTGTCTGTCTGTCTGTCTGTCTGTCTGTCTGTCAGTTTGAATGATCAATATTCCTCGTTCGACCCGTTTCATTATGATGCACAAGTGGTACGTCAAAGGCTTTGGTGTGTGCTATCCTGTCTGAGAAAGTTCACATAATATATCCCCTGCTGCTAATATTTTGAGACCATGTGCCAACATAACCGTGTATTTAACACATTGTCTACTAATTTATATTAGTGAATGAAAGATTGAATAATAATGTTGCAACAAAATAATAAGAAAACAATAAAGATAAAGTAGGTTTGTTTATCGACACCACTGGAACACACTGATTAATAATCAGCGACTATTGGATAATAGTGTTTGACACTTAAAACATGGCACGCACCTTTTCAAAACAATAGAATATCATCTAATTTAAACAAATATTTTTTATTTCTTGAAAATTATCGAATTTAACGTTTGTCTGTATAAACTTTGCTTGTTACTGGTGAACAGTAAATCATTTAAACATAGTCAAACTTACATCAAAATAACAGTGAACAGTAAATCATTTAAACATAGTAAAACTTACATCAAAATAACAGTAAACAGTAAATCATTTAAACGTAGTAAAACTTACATCAAAATAACAGTAAACAGTAAATCATTTAAAAGTAGTAAAACTTACATCAAAATAACAGTAAACAGTAAATCAAAACGTAGTAAAACTTACATCAAAATAACAGTAAACAGTAAATCATTTAAACAGTAAAACTTACATCAAAATAAGTATTAATAGTAAATCACTCGATTGTTTTGCAGGTCGACGGAGAGCTTCAGTACGCCAACGAATGGTGATTATTACAAGAGCACAGACGACTCGTACGAACAAGAACTGCGTGAGTACGGATTCAGTCAGCGAGAACGCCGAGAGCGCGCGCCTGGAGACGAGTGCAGCTTCGACGAGCGATCGAGACTTTCTCACGAGATTTCTATTGACGAGTACGAGGAACGGAAGATGGATATTTTCCGAAGTGAAAGTCCTGGAAGTGACAGGAATTCCTTCGTGTCAGACGGTCATTATCGCAAGCGGTCGGAGGACAAAGCTTTCCGAGAACAACACTATGGTGACCCAGACCGTCATCGTGCTAGTTTTGATCATCATAGTGATTTAAGTCACAGCCAATCGCCTGTCTCATTTCATAGTACCGGACTAAGTCCAAGTCGGCGCAAAGATGATGATATTACACTGCATGGGTCATATACACCTCCTACTCCTACAGAGGAGGAGCCTCCTATGTATAGGGGAGCGTATTTTTCAGGAAGTGGTGATACGGATTATTCCAGAAAATGTCGTGATAAAAATGATGTTCTACACAGACATCATTCCTCGGATGAGACAGTGTTGAAGTCGCAACCATGGAGTGTTGTTACCATGACGATAGGAAGTGCTAAACCTCAGTCGGAAATTGTGAAAGTACCAGAAAAGTTGACTAGCAGGAAACGTTCTTACGAGGATACGTTATTGACTAAAGACATTGTTAAAATTGATAACAAAATGTCTAAAAAAGTTGACCGACAGGATCTTAGTGGTGTGTTGATAAAATCTACTGTGTCTGTTGATATGTCTAAACTTGTGTCAAAAGCTGTTCAACCGGATAAATTCCGACTGGATAAAAGTGAAAAGGATTTACTTCTAAAACATTCTCGTTATGATAAGATCTTGCATAAAGCATTCGGTGAAGGTCATGTGACAGGAAGTCCTGGTTCGACTAACAGTCATCCTGAGTCGGATAATGGCTCTCTTGGGGAATCGGATTTACTGGAGCTTCATGGACAAAAACAACTGTTGTTGAAAAAGCTTCAACAGCTGGAGGACAGTGGGATGATGAGTGACGGTGATAGTCAGAAGAATGATGTACGGATAGTGTCCAAAAAACGTGACAGTTTGGACAGTCACATTTTCAAAAGTTTGAAGAGTGGCAGATTAGAATCTAAAAAGCATAAACTTGAGGCGGTGATCGATAGCACACAAAGCTATCGAAAACAAATGGAAAAAATGAGGATACTTGAGATAAATAAAGTGGGAAAGGATATCGGTGTTGAGAAACGACGGAAAAAGGTGGTTTCTTCCGCTATTGTTCCCATTGTGTTAAAAACGGATGATAGTGAGGGTGAGGAAATTATAACTAATTCCCCAAAAGAAATTTCTGCTGATTTTCGTCGGATTAAAAGAAGAAAGTGTGAAAATAAGGACAGTGATGGTGTTAAGAATCGTTCATACAGAAAGAAAGATAAAGGATTTAGCAGTGACGATGATAGTGACGTAGTGCGCACTCTTAAGAAAAGAGACTCTTATGACTTGTTGACCAAGACGATAAAAGTTCATGATGAAACTTTTCATTCATCATTTCATTTTCCATTGTCAAAATCACCCCGGTATGATTCCCATACACCCTTAGAACCATTAGAACATTTGGAGAAAAAGTGTTTACCTATTATTATTAAAGATGAATCAGACGAAGTTTTAGAAGATCCACGGAGAAAGAAATATGTCAATTATAGTGAGCGTATTTCATCCTCCATGCTGGGTAGAAATGCTACACTGCACATAGTACCTGCTGATAGTTCTACCACCTCGCCAAAAGATGAAAAATTGACTTTTGTGATACAAAATATATCAGAGTGTCCGTTGAGTCCAGCAAATGATGAGCCCAGTTTGCATGACCACAGCGACGACATTCAGGAAATCAGTCCAAAAGATGCCAACACAGCGACACAAAAATGGAGCAAACCTGTTCCTTTTGATTTGTCCGAGCCCGCTTTGAAGCCGCCACCCGAGAAAGAAAAGTGTGTAGTGGGTGGGGGGGAGCACATTGAAGGCTTTGTCGATTCCACTTCAGTGCTGTCCACTCTCAGACCCCCACACAGTCCGTCTGCCGTGGCAGCGACTGTTCACAATGAATTCTCTGACAGTTCTGACGACGATCCTAAGACTCCTGGTGAGCTCAGTCTGGAGGAGCGTATTCGCCGGCTTGACGAGCAGATGAGCATGGCTGCGTTGAACAAACCTCCTGGCTTGCAGCTCTTGTCAAACACGCCACTTCCAAGTCCATCCAGTCAGCCTCTCAATACAGCTAACCTCTACTCAAAATTAAAGATAAGGAAGCGACAAGATGCCAGTCTATGTTCAGAATCTCCTACAACTGCTGAGGCTACAGATGTCTCACCAATGGAGAACACCACTGAACCTTCGGATATTGTCAAACAGTTGCTCACGCGAAGGAGTAGGAGCATTCTTGACCAAGATTCCAAACGACTGCAACAAATTACTGACCATTACGACACTAAAGAATCAACCGTAGCAACAGCTATTTCGCCACCAGTGAAAATTAATACACCATTCCGAACAAAAGCAGAAGCAAAGGAAATGCCTGTAACAACTCTGATTGGTCCTCTTGGAACTCAAGCTGAATGTTTGGAATCGGTTACTTCCCAGCCACAGGTGCCAGTTGTAGACGTTGAACATCCAAGTTTGGGTGTTCAGACTCCATGTGATGAGCCTTCAACGCCAGATGACACTGAGACCTCACAAACAGTTGTATCTTCCCCAGCAGTAATCACTTCTCCAAAGCAACAGGTTAATAAGACAGAAGGCAACAGTGAGTTGAACGTTCCACCTCCAGCATCGGAAGCAGAATCAGCTTCTAATAACGATCTGTTTGAGGCTGCGTCTGCAATTCTGTCTGAAGTGAACCAGAGTCAGACGATGCAGCACCAGCAGGCGTTGTTTGCAGGTTTGGGTCTGCCCCCAGCAACTAACCTTCCAGTGCTACGATCTCCCAATACCTCTTTACCAATGGGGACTGTGGCCTCGAAACCAGTAGAAATCCAAGCACCTGTTACAGTTCCTGCTGTTGCTCCTCCTAGTATTGTTGTGGAGCCAGCAAATGACATCAGTGTTTCACCTCAGGCAGTGTCGACAGCAACACCCACATCTTTGACACCCATTGATCATAAACAATCAGTGCCGTCATCGCCTTTACTGCCAAAAGCACCGGTTGATGTGTTGCCAGCACCTGTAGCTGTAGCTGTAGGAAGTACCCTTAAAAATTCACCTACAAGTGTGTCTCCATTAACCAGTACTCCACAACAATCTAAACCTGAAATAATCTCTTCTGCTGCAAAACCAGTTAGTAATACTGAAGTTCAACCACTTGTTCAAATACCTCCTCCTTCGATGGCTGTAGATGAGTTGAAAGAGGAAACGTGTGAAAAAACGTCTGTTTCCAACACATCAACATCTATAGAAAAGACTTTACCAGTTATACCTAAAGCAGCTCCAACAGTTGTAGAAAAAAAAGTTGATACAGATATGTCGGCCCCTTCCTCTTGTATAGTTCCGTCCATTGCACCTGTTTATGTTCCCACAGTTGTTACCAAGACAACAACACCTGTTGTTGCCAAGACAACAACACCTGTTGTTGCCAAGACAACAACACCTGTTTATAATAGATCTAAGTCTAATGATGAAAAAAGTGCAAAAACTAAAACTGTTCATCAAAACAAGTCTTTTGACTTCTTTGAAAAGACTCCTGATGTAGTTAGTCATCCAGAGAAAAAAAAGGAAACATTCCATAAAAGCCATGATTCGCATGGTCATCATAGTTCACATAAAGAGAAAGTTAAATCTGAAACAACATCCATTAAGAAAGACCACGACACGTCTCATAAGCATCATCATTCAAAATCCACATCGCCTGAAAAGAAATTGTCAAAGTCTCACAGCGTCGAGCATTCAGACAAGAAATGTGATCACAAGTCGAGTGAGAAAGTGAGACATGATTCTGGAACTAAAACTAGTCACACTGAGAAGACGAAGACGAAACACAAAGATGGCGAGTCGAGGAAGGATAAAGATCACGGCTCAACTACTGATAAGGTGAAACCAAAAGATAAACATGACGAGAAAAAGAAAGATAAAAAATATGAGGATAAAAAACCCGAGAAGAAGATGGAAGATAAAAAGGACGAACATGAGAAAAAGGTTGAGAAGAAACCAGATGAAAAGAAGGCTGAAAAGAAAAAGGAATCTACGTCATCATCCTCGAAATCGAAAGAAATAAAACCTGAGAAGTCCAAGTTGTCGTTGTCAACAGCAGAAATGAAGACTGAGAAACCACAGAGCTCAAAATTGCAGGACAAATCCAACAAAGATCATAAGAAACCGCATTCATCTTCTACAAAAGATGTTTCATCCTCAAAGGAAAAGGAGCGAGATAAGGAAAAAGAAAAGGAAAGGGAAAAAGAGAAGGAGAGAGAGAAGGAAAAGGAGAAAGAGAAGGAAAAGGAGAAAGAGAAGGAAAAGGAGAAGGAAAAGGAGAAGGAGAAGGAAAAGGAGAAAGAGAAGGAGAAAGAAAAGGAGAAGGAGAAAGAAAAGGAGAAAGCTCACAAAGAAAAGGAAAAGATCTCAAAAGAGAAAGAAAAATCATCAAAGGAGAAGGAGAGCAAAGATAAAGATTCAAAGAAGAAACCTAAGGAAAGTGAAAAGTTACAAAAGCATAGTAAAAATAGTTCTAGTGGTAGCAGATCTAAGAATGACAATACTCACTGAAAAGAGAAATAATCTAAATATAAGGAGAAAGAGAAACCTGAAAAAGAGAAAGAGAAACCTGAAAAAGAGAAAGAGAAAGAGAAACCTGAAAAAGAAAAAGAAAAACCTGAAAAAGAAAAAGAAAAACCAAGCAAAAAGGAAGAGAAGAAAAAAGGAAAGGTTTTGACCCAGTGGGAGAAAGAAGAAAGAGCTCAAAAACGTCTGATTGCAGAATTGGGTATCGACTGTCTACAGTCATTGCTATACACATCCATGTACGACAAAGTGAAACAACGCTCCACAGAGAAAGAGAAAGAAAAAGATATTGATGATGTAAGAAAATCATTTAGTAGACTGCATCAGACGCGCACAAAGAAAGGTCGATTTAGTGGTCGGGAAGATTCCGACACCAGCTTGTTTGATTCTGATGGATCTGATTCTGATGTTAGTAGCCGGAGGGGCCAAGTTGAAAAAAGGAAAGAAAAGCTGAAGAGAAAAGGAAATATTATTGAGAGCTCGTCATCTGATGAGCTAGAGGAATATGTGAGAATTAGACGGAAGAAGAAACAAAACATGCTGAAGAGAACGAGGATGATTTTGGGATCTGCTACAGACTCTCAAGAGGATATGGATGTAGATTTGCCGTCTGATGAAAATAACTTTCCTAAGAAAATTAAGAAAACTCCAACCAAGAAACGGAAGTCATTGCACAATTGGACGGATTCAGAGCCGGAAGAAAGCGTCGAGGAGAGCAAACCACCAATTAAGACTCCCGAACATCCTTCAATTAGCCACGACACGAAACCTGCCCAGTCTGACACAGCTGAGCAAGACGACAAGAAACAATCTGAAAAGAAGGAGAAGAAAAAGAAGAAAAGCAAAGATAGGAATGAGAAGTTGCCCATTGCTAAATCTACTTTGAAGAAAAAGGAGAATAATGAAGAGAAAATTGTGTTAGAAAGCAAGACTATTGTGCATGAGGAATTTAATACGAATAATGTTGTGGACATTAAGAAAGAGATCAATGAAACGAAAGATGTGAAGAAGAAAAAGATAACCAAGGATTACAAGGATCAGAAGACATCTGTGAAATCTGAAGACAAGATGGAAATGGGAGATGTTCTTAAAGAAGATCTAAAACTCAAAGAAGATCTAAAACTCAAAGCAAAGAAGGAAAACGATGATTTGAAGTCTAAGAAGTCGATTAAAACTGACGAAGTAAAAGTAAAATCTAGCAAAAGTGATGCAAAGGAGAAAGATAAACATAGTAAGTCAAAAGATACTAAATCTAAACTGACAAAACCTCAAAAGACACCAGATGCAAAAGTGAAAGGCGAAAACTTTGATTTTAAGGAAGACGATGATTCTGTTGATATTGGCATGGGAGGTAAAATGGTGGACAAATGTGACGAAATGCCACCCAAGTTGGTTAAAGCCGATAGTAAGGAAAAGAAATCTAAAAAGCCTAAGGTGAAGAAGAATGTAAAGGAAAGTGAAGACACTGTAGTAGACAAACACAAGGAATTAAGTGTGAATACAATCACTGATGAAGAGCTAGAAATGTCCAATGAATATGCGTCTCCATCAGCACTAATCAGCCCAGTTACGCGAGACCATGAAAGAAATATATTTGGTGATTTTGAAGTTTTCAGCAAACTGCATCACATTGCTGGTGAAAAGGGGGAAGCAGACGATGCTAAACAGCCAAGAAAAGAGGATGATTCCGAAACTGAAGATCTTGTCACAAAGTCAAAAAAGACCAAGAAGAAGAAGAAAAAGGATGGAAAATCAAAGGAGAAAACAAAAGTGTTGCTTGAAGAATCTGGTAAAAAGGTGCAGGATGAAGCTGCACCAGTTTTAGAGAAGGAATTAAAAATAACTGACTATAGTGACCATGGGAACAAAACTCCAGTTTCTGACCAAAAGAAAAAAGACCATAGTGCTGGAAAAACTAAACGTCCGAAAATCCATTCGAAGATTAAAAGTCCTCATATTTCTATGGAAACAGATTCTAATTCTGAGAGTAAATGTGCTAGTGAGAGTCCAACATGTGATAAGGCTGAGCGGGGTCTGTTTGACAGGCTTACAGGTTCACTTAACAAATCTAAAAGTCCTCTCAGAGCTTTCAGTGAATGTGAAAAGTCGGATATTCTTAGTTCATTTAATGATTCTTCTATTAGTATAGTGGACAAAATTGTTGACTCCAAAAAAGATGTAATGTCCGAGGTTGTGATTGGC
This sequence comes from Melanodrymia brightae, assembly GCA_032273805.1. Taxonomy (NCBI): domain Eukaryota; kingdom Metazoa; phylum Mollusca; class Gastropoda; order Neomphalida; family Peltospiridae; genus Melanodrymia; species Melanodrymia brightae. The sequence goes on from JAUTCZ010106330.1 coordinate 8,004, forward strand.
GGAGAACGATCTCGACACCTTAGTGCTCAATCTGTTGATACGACCGACATCTGCCACATTGGCAATGAGATGAAAATATGTTCTGGTGAGAGTGAATTCATTGTTGGAGATAGTGACTTCATTACTGGTGATAATGATATCGAAGTATGTGGAGACGAAATTCACTTTGATTTTGAAGAGAAAAATCTCTTGATAGACTTTGATGACAAGGAATCTGAAATAACAAATGAAATAGTTTGTGTGAAAACTGACACTAAAGATGTAGTTGGTAAAAAGAATAAAACAAAAAATCAAGTAAAGAAAGATGTAGACAAAACCGCTAAAACTCAAGCAAAGACGAACAAAAAGGCTAACAATAAAGGTGTAGTTAAGGAGAAAAAGGAAAAGAAAGAGAAAATTAAAAAACCTAAAAAGAAAACCACCTCACCAGTTGCAGTTTCCAAAAAATGTGGTAATGTCAATAAAGGCTTCAGTTCGGATATAAACAAACGGTCGAATGACTTGTATGAATTTGATGATTCTGAAACGACAACAGAAGCATACAGTCACACAAGGAGACTCCATAAGGACAGTGAGTCTGGGAAGGAGAGTAAATCGGGTGATTCTGGACCGACACTGATGCGACAGGAGAGTGAAGGAAAGAAATACTCGCTGCAGGCTCTGGCAAAAGCAGCGTTTGGACCACAAGAAACGGTTAAATCTCCAGAAGAGGTACAGCCAAAAGAACAACCCAAACTCTTGGATTGGTCGCGTCTGGTTAAGCCGACTTTCATGGAAACAAAAGATGACTCCCCTCGGTCTTTGGAAGAAATGGATCCAAACATTCTGGTTGTTCCATTACCGGAAGAGAAAGAAGATGAGGAAAACGTAATTACCGAGTCTGTATATGGTCATCTTGGGATACCCAACACGGCTGCACTTCCACCGGTTCCTAGCACCAGTTCTCCTCAAACTAGCGTACCGGAGACTGAATTAATCGTTACTACATCCCAGACTATTCCCGTTACATCTGTAACAGATGGCACTACAAACGAGACAACAACTGAAAGCTCTCAAGTTGATGCTTTGGATCCAATGTCGTGTGATTTAGACAATGATGAGTTAGCAGTTCAGGAGGCATCAGACGAGGCTGCAAGAGCTGTTGAATCAATTCTGTTTGACAATTGTGATCCTTATGTTATGTCCGTACCTGAAGCTCAAGAGCCAAGTGTACAAGCACAGCCTGCTGAGAAAGAAAATCTGCCAACAGAATTCAATTCTCAAGCAAGTTCTGTCTCCAGTGAATTTGTGACAGAAGCACCACAGCCACAACAGAATGTACCTTTAGAAATACCTGCAGCTCCTGTGATAGAGGAACGGGAAGAATGTAAATATAAGTCTGACTCTCTGAACGACGATCAAACTGTTGAATCGATTGAACCAGATAGCAAAACGGATGACTCTGAATCCAAACCTGCACTAACGCCCAGACGAGGACAACGTCGGAAGGTAAAAACATCCAAATCTAAGGCAAATAAGGTTGATGTTCCACAAGATGCACTGACCGCAGTTGAAGCCCTCCAAGAAGGAACTGATTCAGAAAAGTTAAATATTCAGCCAGACCCTGTGAGTGGTTTCATGTCTCCAAAATGGGACTTTGAAAAAAGTGAAAGTGATGACATTTCTTCAGGTCAAGACCTTACAGTTGCTGACGAACACCGGAATGCTAGATCACCAAGAGGTGATAAGTCAAAAAGTCGCGGTAATTCACGAACTCGTGGGTCATCGCGGGGCAGACGTCAGACTCGTGCATCGGTGGCTGGGAAAGATAATAATCTCTTTGATGGAGCATCTGATGTTGATATTGGTAAAAGTATGAATGACGATCGCTGCACAAGATCATCATTGTCATTTTCTTCTGATGAAAGTTTTGGCTTGAAAATTGGTCTGAGCAATGAACTTGATTCCACCTTGGACGACGATGATAGTCAGTTTGATCAAGATGCTAAATCTGAAAATGAAGGTCATTTGGTGATTGCATCCGACGTATCGCCACAAGATTCGTCTTACAAGTCTCAGCGTTCTACTCGCCAAAGAAAGCCCACCAATTACAAAATGATGGATTCTGGGATTCCTACATCATCTTCTCCCAGACCAACGAGAGCTGCAGCGTCTCCCAGAGCACAGAGAGGTGCTCAGTCACCTAAGAATATCACATCGCCTAGAGGCAAGGGTTCTCCAAAGCCTTCAGATTTGGGATTATCTGTACCAGTAGTCAAACTGGAAAAGCTGGAGATGAATAAAGCAAAGAAAAAGGAAGATTTGGCAACAAAGAAAGGCTTGAGGGAAGATTCTGTGGATGATTCTCAAAATATTCCATTATCATTTGATGACTGGAAAGCTGGAGTTGGATCTGGTTCTCAGGCTGGAGAAACTGTCCCTGTCTCAGTGTCAAAGGAGGATATTTATAAGTTTGAATTGAGTGAGCAGGAACAGAAACTTGAACCAACGCTGCGACTGAGGATGCGAGGGAAAAAGAAATCAACGGAAATTGTTGAGGCTGTAAAGTCAAATGAAGAAGTCAATGTGCAGTCTGATGTTCAATCTGCAATGCCTGCTGGGATACCTATCACATCTGCTGCTACTCTTCCACCAACCACTTCAACAATTTCTGTGACGTCTTCTCAAGTTTCTGTGTCGAGTGCAAGCCCTTATCTGGCCTCTTCTGCTTCGGATACAACTTCTACATCGGTTTTTGCTCAATCAACACCAGTGTCTGTAACGACTGAAACTGTTCCACATACAGTGGCTTCCTTACCTGTTCCATGTTCTCCAGCTCATGTGTCGTCGGCAGCTGTTCCGGTTAATTACTTGCCACCAACGGTCATGCCTCCAACATCATCACAGTTGACAACGGCATCACATTATGTAACTCCCACATCGACCCCACAGCAGACGCAAGCACAGACAATTGCTCACATCATGGAGTCCATCAAGGCTAAACATGCGGCAGAACAAGAAGCTTTACCCATGAGCAACATAGAAAGAATCATCGATGCTGTGTCCAAAGGCCATTTCAGTATGCCAGAGAGTCCATTGAACGAATCCAAACATGATCTGCAGACTGCACCAGTTTCCATACCATTGTCAAGTGCTGAAGGTAAGAATAGTGTATATTTGATAGTAATAGTGTACAATTAGTAGCAATAGTTACAATTGGTAGAAATAGTGCAAATTGCTTGCAGTTTGTTACATTGTGCCTTTTCAAAGTAGCACTGCCTAATATAGTACGCTCTACCAAATGGCATAAAGACCACAAGCATATCAGTCTACTTCTGGAATTAGTAATGACAGCTAACCGCAATTCAGTGGACAACGAACATTCAGTAGGCATGTAAGCAGCATCAGGCTCTAAACTTGCCAAACATCGTACAAACAAACGTACTGTGTTCGGAGATGATGGGGTCACAAGCTACACCAGCGACAGGTCAAAACATCGCTATTGTGTTCGGAGATGATGAGGTCACAAGCTACACCAGCGACAGGTCAAAACATCGCTATTGTGTTCGGAGATGATGGGGTCACAAGCTACACCAGTGACAGGTCAAAACATCGCTATTGTGTTCGCAGATGATGGGGTCACAAGCTACACCAGTGACAGGTCAAAACATCGCTATTGCAGCATGTATTCAGATGTTATTATACAACATTGCTGCCAATATGGAATTTTATTGTACAAATTTAAGTTGTGATGAAAACATGCATATTGAATGACAGACCACAATGTGAACTCGAACAATAAAATTCTATATTGGACACAGCATTGTATAAGCTCTTATTACTGTATATATTTGGTAACAGAGTTGTTAACAGTAAATGTATCTGAGTACCTACAAACATTTTTTTTTTTTTAATTAATCTGCAATTATACACATAAAACATACTTTGTGGCAAATTAGGGCAGACAGGTTTGATATAGCACGAAAAGTGACGCGGACTTGTATAACAGCATGCTGGTGCAGAACTAATACTGAAATAGAAAGAAATCATTGCCTTGTGAAATTGATTTGTGAAAATCAAGTTTATTCTTATTGCAGGTGTATTGGACAAAAACAACATTCCAAAGAAGCCAGACATATGGCGCAATCTTCGAAACAAAGTGGATATGAAACGAGACAACTTGACGCCTGCTGAAGTCATGCATATGGCTGCTACACACGGGATGCCAATGGCGGGATTCTCCGGCCCCGATATGACCGGACACATCCTTCCAGTGCATAACAGGAAAGATCATCCAAAACTAACGGCGGCACAGTTGCAACAACAACAACAACAGCTTCATCAACAACTCCAGCAACAGCAGATGCCACGCTCACAGGAGGTTCAGGAAGCATTTTCTAGAGTGTCACCAGCAACATCACTTTCAAACCTATCAGTAACCAGAGGTCAAGAGAATGCTTCAATGTTATCGCTACCAATTCCAGTTTCTGAAGGAATGTTTCACAACATGCTACCAGGTCCTAAATCTGCTCCAATTTCAGTACCTACCAGCGTAGTGACACACAACCCAAACCTAATGATGGCCAAGCCGTTGTCTGCACCCGCCACAATGTCTGGAAAACCACGCTCACTGCCACAGCAGATAATGACTCCACCTCCATCGCAGATGAGCCCAAATACTGGAGTGCAGCCACAGCGACCCCAGAGTGTTCAGCTTCCTGTGACGCATGGGCCCACTAGTAGTCCTGACATTGTCCGTGGACCGCTGAGTGCACCACACAGTCATCCTCAGATGCAGCAGATCCTGTCGGCTGCCGTTAGAGATTCTCATGCTCCACTAGCAAAGTCTAATAACACTAACTTGACTGAAACGAAACATCCAGAAAAATCTTACCAAGCGATGACGGATAATCCTGTGTTTGTTCACGTTCCACCTGGATACATGGGACACAGGATGCAAGGCCCTCAGGCTTTTACATTTCCTCAGGATGAGGCACAACGGCACCAAGGACCAAGTGAGACGTCGTCGCGAGGATCAAAAGACACTCATGGTCACAACAAGCCTGGTTCTGATAGCGAGCACCCGACTGGCCCATCTCTGCCGAGACAGAGTCAGATGTCACCTCAAGGCCAGATGTCACCACATGGTCATCTGTCGTCCCCTCACGGACAGTTGTCACCACACGGTCAGCAGGTACATGCATCTTATCCTGGTAAACTAACCCGACACCCTATAACAGGAGAGCTTGTAGGTCCACCTCCTGGAGCAGTTCACCACATGCTACACCCTGGACCAGAGTTGATACTTCACCCGTCTCAAGCTGAACAAATCAGAGCTCCTGGACAACAAGTTCCACATCCAAACCCCGGAGATGCAGCGAGACATCAGTCGGCAAGCCAACGGCGTCACTCGACCGAGATGCGAGCGCCGAGTACCGACCACCTGCGTCAGCTGGAGCAGCTCCGCCAGCAAGGAGAACAGCTGCACCGCGCTGAGATGATGCACCGACTGCGCACTGCAGAACAGTTACCACATCTCGAGGCTCAGAGACGAGAGGAACAGCAGATGCGCCTTGAGCATCAGCTGAGACACTTGAAGCCGGGCGAGCAGCCGACGCCGTCTGACGTGGCTCACCACGGCCGACTAGAGGAACTCATTCACAATGTCAGTCAGATTGAGCAGCAGCGCCGGCAGGATGCTCACCATAACACAGCGAAGGATTCGAGACAGGAGTTGCACAAACTGGCCGCTCTCAGCCAGCAGACAGACGGCCGGCATCCTGGCCCGCACCCGTCACCTACAGGACTTACGGCCCCGCCACAGGGAGCCGTGCCAGCTCATCAACGCAGACACGGGCCGTCACCCGATCAAGCCATGTGTGTGAAGACGCCGCCCGTGACATCGGCAAACACCCTGTACGCTGGGGTCGTGGCAGGTCATCCACGCTCACTGTCGCCCAAGAGTGCCAGCCCTGTTGGCCAGGTATGTACTGCCCCGTCTTGCTATTATTTTATATTGTTTTCCAAAGACTTTATTTTCATCATAGATGACGGGAGAATAAATTTATAGTTGGATAAAATATTTATTGGGATACTACCGTGTTTGGCGATTTAGTAAATCAACCCCAGTACCGTTTGCCTTTAAAGATTTGGCAGGCAAATCAACATGTTGTTTTTTGATAGATGCATACATAAGACGCCCGGCAAAAAAAAGTTGTATGTATTTTAATTTGTCAAAATGACAATTGTTGATTCATGCCACCATCGACGACGACATTAATGCATCCTTGTAAAGGTTATCACTTGCATAATTGTAACTGTCTTCCAAGATGCTTGTTGTGGTACAAAAAAAAGGAACAAGTTTGTTTAACGACACCACTGGAACACATTGATTATTAATCAGCATACTCCACGACCTTTGATGGACCAATCGTTGATCACTGGTTGGAACGGTAAATAACCTAATGGGTCCACTGAGGAGAATCGATCTGTTGACCTATCGACCCTCAGACGGACGCTCTACTGCTGAGCTAAGCCCCGCTCCATTGCAGCATGTTATAGCACATTGAGTTATTTCCCGTTCCAACCAGTGATCCACGACTGGTCTATCAAAGGCCATGGTGTATGCTATCCTGTCTGGAAAGTGCATATAAAAAATATGCTGTTATTCAAAGAAAAGTAGTCTATGTGGCGGCAGCAGGTTTCCTCTGTAACCAAGTGTCAATATAACCGTGCGTTTGACATCCAATAACTGCTGTTTAATAATCAATAAAGAAACAAACTTTTTTACCAATAGCTTACCACAGTATACGCATGCCTGCAGTTAGTATAGTTTACCAACAACAGTTGGACTAAATATCATTTTATTGTTCATTCCATTGAGATTTGTCTACGTAACTAATGATGTGCAATGAAATTATTTTAAAGATAATTGAACGACTGCCAAATCCAATGCGAAAAGGTGATCATGGGTCTGCGGGTACGAACAACAGAATGCAGATGTCGGACAAACCCATGCAGCAGATTCGACAACCAG
>JAUTCZ010106441.1:0-15017 GCA_032273805.1 Melanodrymia brightae
GGACTTTGAAATATGTTCGGTTTAGAGGGAATTCCGGTTTACTGAGGGTCTGGTTTAGAGGGGTTTCACTGTATAACTAAAAATTTGAGAGGCACATTTCAAATCATCTAGATGAATACATGACTAAACACAATCTTCTTCGTAAAGCACAGTCTGGATTCCAAGATAAACATTCATGCCAGACTGCTTTAGTACCCCTAATTGATCTGTGGATCATGTCTATTGATCATTATAAATATTCTCCTATAAACCCCGTCTTGTCATGTAAAATCTTATTGTTTATGTTTCCCCATATTCCGTTGCCTAACGGCCTGGGTATAATAAAATTCTGTACTGTTCTGTTCTGATAATAATGACATAATTGGAACTATTTTTTTTAGGGATTTAAGAAAGACCTTTGATCTTGTTGACCACTCTGTTCAGAACATTTTACTTTTGAATGATCCCAATCTATGTCTAAAGTGGTTTTAAGTCTTATGAATCCACTATATTCTTATTTTGCTAGAATACAGTAAGAACATGCAGTGACATTATTCTAATGGTTTCCCCTGCTTGTATTTTACAGGAAGCAGGACTTGCGTGAGCTGAAAATGCTCCAAAAGCAAGAAAACAAGCAATACCAGGACCTGATGTACAAAAACCATGTCAATCGTGATGGACAGGATCGCAAATTTGAGACGGACATGCAGGTATGATAGCTATCACAACAAAACCAGTGTTTTCTTAACCCATTCATGGTGGCTTTATTTAGGGCATTTATAACATACAGTATACATTGTATACGATTAGGTGACCCTGAAAATAAGACACCATTCCCTGGCAATAAAATCTGTACTTTTTGCTTTGACGACCCTAGTTCTATGACTAACAAAGCTTTAATATGTTTTCTTTTAATAGATATTTGATTTCAATTTTATGGTTATGCATAAAAAACATTTATTACATAAATTAGCATCGACTGATCACTTCAAGAAATCTGATTCTGTCATATAGTGAACAGAAACCAATTAGAATGACAGAAAGTGTTGTGTTTTTGCAATATGATTGCAATAATTTTGAGCTTTTTTTTTAATTTTCACTTTACATTTAACATTGACTTTGTAAGAAATGCAGTTTAAAACATCTCTGTTACTTGAACAAAGTAAATTTTACAACAACCCTGCACGTGGCATTCTCGTGATTCATAGTGCAGATCTTTCAAAGTTGATGTTACTTTACTGGTTTATGTCAAATAAGTATGAGACAACTTCTTCTTTTTTTTTTGCGAATAAACACTGGCATTATATTACATAAGAGTAACAGGACGTTCCATCATCTTCAGTTGATCTTTGATCCACGACTGGTTCAACAAAGGCTGTGGTATGTGCTATCCTGTCTGTAGACAAGTGCATATAAAGACCCCTTGCTGTAAGAGTAGACTGGTGGCAGTGGTTTCTTCTGCGGCCATGTGGTCATAACCATGTGTTTGACATACAGTAGCCACTGATTATTAATCAATGTACCATACTCCAGTGGTGTCATTAAACAACACATCTTTATTCTTAGATATCGACCATGTGGTTTGTCTTTCTGTGAATATATGTTTGTCTACTCAATATTAGCACTTATAGATGAAAGTGTGTGTTTAAGAAGCATCATATGGCTCTGAAAGTGTCCCACCTTTTAAACTGTGATGTCAATATCAGATAAGTTGGACCGACTGTGACAAAGTTCTTTGCGACATTAAAAAGTACTGCTACATTTTTTGTTGACACTTGTAAGTTGACAGCTCTTAATAGGTATAAAATATTAGTTTGATGCTCAAAATGTGACTTCTATGCAAATGAAACTAGAGAATATTTGATAGTATTGTATAGGATGTCCCATATTTTTTTTCACATTCCATTGTTTTACTTACATTATAGATCCCCCCATTGCTATATATTTAACAATTTGTACTTAATCGTCACACATACATTTTCCTACCATGAGGTTAAAATTGATCTACATATAACTCCAGTGTACAACTATAGGGAACTATATTATCTAAGACTAATGTATGCATTTTGTGATGTACATATTTGAACGTTTGCCTGGTTTGTAGACGTTGGTGAAGAACTTTGACCAGGACATGGACACGCTGACGAAGCAGCAGAAGCAGCAGGTTGAGAAGGCGGAGATGGCACAGCAGCAAGACATGAAGAACACTGGCCGCAAGATGAAGATGGAACAGGTATTAATGCACTTAATACACATTTCTTACACCGCGATTAGTCGGACTACCGTGGGAGATCAATCCATCTGTCACAATGTGTAAGACTACTTTTGAGAGGTCATGACCTCTGATAAACTTAGCGATAAAGCTACCGCTTGGATGTAGTCGTCATTGGATATGTGCAAGAAACCATGCACTGTCGCATGTCGATTTCACTAGAAGCATGAAAACCAGGTCATGTTGGCGGTGTCATAATAATGTGCATTTTAATAGCTAAAAAAAATTGGTTTTAGAATCTTACGAGATGTTTAAAAACGTATCTAACGAGCAAAAGCAAGTTAGATACGATTTTAAACATTTCGTTGTAAGATAAATCGTCTCCAACAGCCACTCGTGTATTATTCTCTATGTTTACCACACACTAGTAGTAATATGGTATTTGAACAAAAGTCTATAAAATGGTTTTATGCAAACTATTCTATTACGTTTGTACATGTTCTCTACTTAATGGAGAAAGAAAGAAAACAAATTTTAATATGGTTTATTTCATTAACACTATTTAGACGTCATGATGTTAATTATGTTGTACATTTAGAAGTAGTGAACGTATTTGCACTTCAAAACCAACCAAGATCTATATCAGCTATGAAACATTACCCCATGTCTTTTCAGGTTTTGTTCAGTAAAAAACATAATTTTATTACCGGATTTGTAAAAGCTAAACTGGTCATTATAGTTTCAGCATTTACAAAGTTATTGACTTCCTTGTTCACTGACAAGTTTTTTTACTTCACATGGAGAATTGGTTACACGCATTTGTCATGATCCATCTCCTCTGGTTAATTTCACAGGCAATTTGGTTAATTTGTCAGTCAATTGGCTTATATCCATCTAATCTTTCCTTCACCATTATTTAATAAAAGCTTGCCTGTTAAACAGTATACATGTAGGTTAAAGACTTCTTTAGTCTTGGCTGCTATTCTGTCTTGTCATCTTCTATATGATTTAAAAATGACACACTTAGTAATAGTAATACCGGTAGTCACTTGATTATATTTTTGAAGAAATGTTCTGTATGGGAAATTTTCGTCCCCAATCTCTTTGTCTTTTTTCCAGAAATAGGAGACTTGAGTATTCCTTAAGTTAAATAAGTGTCTGATATCAATATTCATTATTTTCTAGTAAAGCTGCATTTGACCTAAAATGGAATAGTGCTTCACATGTGTGTGTGTGTGCGTGTGTGCGTGCGTGTCAAAATAGGTGCTTCAAGGGATTGATGGTAAAATTGGCCGCTGGGATTTAGAGAAAATTATTGTTTCAAATTGTTGTCTTTTAGGAACGAGAGTTAAAGATATTCCGAGACCAGCAGAAAGAAGAACTGAAACTCCTCAAAAAAGAAATGGACTTGCTGCCAAAAGACAACAAAAAAGAGGCTATGAGAAAGAAGAGAGAGGCCAAGGAAATTAGTCTGGCTGAAAAGGTTTGTTGTGTTTGGTCTGGAATTTTGATTTTAAAATGTCTACATGTATAACTGCAGTGATCAAACATAACCAGGAGCTTAGTTTTAGATAGGTCTCTCGGTGAGTAAATATCAAAAGTAATAATTGCTCAGTCATAATATATACCACTTTTTCAGATACATGTTATTTGATTGGATAGTGTGGTGTTTGCTTACTAACAAATTACAATTTCTCTACTAAATATGACAGTACCACTACTTTGGCACAATACATTACATCGCAATTGTTCCTATAGCCCTTGTCAGCATTAGAGCGGTAGTGACGACACAAGCTGAATTACTGTGTTCTATATTTAGCAACCGAGCCGGAAACGGCATTAAGCGGGCAAACAAAGCACTTTACACGCATAGACAGTGGCCGCCTCAATGCCTTTTTCCGTTGTTACTTTGATTGAAGATGATATCGCTGGGGCAAAACAAATATATAATAATAACAACAATTAAAAAGTCAAAATTGTCCAACCTTGAATATATGTGTGTGTTATATGTGTGCGTTTGTATGTATGTAAGTATACACTGGTGTGATAGAATTCACGCAAACGATCACACTATTATCAGTAATGTGTATTTCCTATTGTTTATATGCAATCAGCACTCAGTGTCTGCCCGCTCTTCCTGGTTTGGAGTCACGCATGCGTATACCAACATTACATCATGTACTATATTTAGGGTATTGCATCAATGCTGACAAGGGCTATTATAAATGTTTGATCTGTTGTGCAGGAGCGAGTATTCCTGGAAAACCAGCAAGACCGAATGGACAAACACATGAAGCAGCTAGCAGACCAGCACAGACAGAAGATTGCGATGTTAGAAAGACAGTTCCTGCAACAAAAACAGCAGCTACTTAGAGGTGAGAGTGCTATCTAGATTTAACACCAAATTTTCGTCTTGTCCCAAAATCTAAATTTTGTGTTAAGTCGTTAATAACAAAACACAGCGTTATTATCCCCTAATTATACAATATAATCACATTAGCACATCGATATTCAATAGCCGGTACCAGAACATAGGAAAATAATGTTACTGTTGGGCAGAGTATTTCCGAAAATAAAACACTCATCCTTCTATATTTTTTTATAGAAGTATGTTGCAAAGTTAATCTCAGAGAGGGAAACAGAATGTGGAAATCATCAAAGTTTTCCGCATTGACTTAATATATGTTCTTCTTGAATTAAACATCATTTGTTGATACGTATTTTTGGTGGAAGTCCCAATTATTCATCACCATTGAAGATTCCTCTGTGCATCGATGCATGACAAAAATGAAGATTGACAATAATTAATGGAGATGAATTTTGCACTTGAATGGATTTTTTTCTGTCAGTGAGTTGAACCAGTCGTTGTAGCATTGCTCGTAGCCTAAAATGATGGTTGATCAGCAATAATAGTTATGTTTTATTGCCCGTACGTGAGTTTGCAGTTTAATAACTGTACAATCATTCATTATATTTTCAGATACGATTTTGATGTTATGATTTACAGCTTCAATGTCGTGCGATGTTGCGCTTCTCCTACAGGAAATGACCATTTCCTATATAATTTTATTCAATAATTCTATCTAATAAATAAAATGAACTCGTACATTAAAAATGGTATCTAACGAGCGAAAGAGAACTAGATACCATTTTTAATGTACCCTCATAAAAATGGTATTAAACTGAGTTATTTAGTATTCTATATTAATGCTGGTAAGTATTGAATATCTTTCTGTATAATTGTACTAATCACTCTGTGTTCTTCGTAGCGCGTGAGGCAGCCATTTGGGAGATGGAGAAGGAACAACTGCATGAGAAGCACCAACTGGCAAAAGGTCAACTTAAAGACATGTTCTTCCTCAAGAGGCATCAGATGTTAACTCGCCATCAAAAGGTAATACATATTAACAGTCCTAGTACATGAGACATCAAACATAGAGCAATGTTTCGATCTGTATTTTTACACTCATGTTCAGTTAATTTTTATAAAAATAAGTGGAAGTCAATATATGTGCACTATTTCCACATAATGAACATACAGTGCCATGAACAATAAGGTCAGTTAAGTAGCCTTGTTTATGATGTCACAGAGGATGACTCGAGGACAGTTATCGAAACCATATGTTGTAACAGCTCTGTCTACAGCATAGTGGTTGAGTATTAGGGTATTTTGGCAGTCCCTATCCGTGCAACATTTTGACCATGATATCTTCTCCATGGCATGACAGATATGGCAAATGGCCATAGCTGAATTGTTCATTAAGCATCCTATGTAGCAAATGCAGATTTGTTCTCTAATGAGTGTTATAATACATTTTTCAATCATTTACCATGACCTTTCCATCGTTAATATAAGTTTTGTTTTGTGCAGGAAATTGATCAGATGAAACGATACAACATGACAAAGGAAACTGAAATGAAAGAACGTCACTCGCTGGAGAAGCGACGTCTTCCCAAGATTCTCAAAAGTGAAGGCAAGACCCGTGCCCAGATGTTCAAGCAGAGTCTCAGATTGAGTACGATCGCAACACCAGAAGATGACAAGGTCAAAATTAAACAGGTAAGTACTAGTTAAGACAATAAGTTAATATCAATGATGCTTACTTCCATTCTGTAACAACTGACATAATTCATTTTTGTCTCCACTGATATACTGTAAAATGGATAATATTCGCGAGTCGTAATTTTAGCGTTTTTCACATTTGTATTTTAACCACAAAAATTACAATCACCCAATAATTACTAGTAATGATATGCATTGAAAAATACAACAATTTCTCTTTTGAATGCAAAAATATATCGTGGGTTTTTTAACTCGTGAAAATTTACATCCGTGAATTCTAGTTATTGCTCATTGTTATTTCATTAACCATTTTACATTCAGGAGTGTTGTTCGCATAATTAAGTGAATGCTAATTTAGTTTTACTGTACTTGTTATTTGTAATTGCTCTGTGAAAATGTCCGTGTTGAGATATTTTATTTCTATTTTAGTTTGAAGAAACTGAGAAGAAACGCATGAAAGCGGAATCACAGAGACAGGAAGACAAGCATAAGAAGCAGTGGGAGGAATTAGTGTTCAGGAACGAAACCTCATTACGGGAATTAGAACAGCTTCAGGTACTTACACAGCTTATTGAACACACTATGAACAGAATTTACGCAGCTCGTTTTTCTCTTACACACGTGTTACCTTAGAAAAAATACATGTTTAAACACTAATGACATGTATGCGTTTAAATGCATGTTCAAGCAAAAATTTACAACAATGAGCAATAACATACAACCTAGATATATCTATTGGTTGTTATATATACATGTATATTGGTTGTGTAAAATGTTTGAATTATGTTAAGCGGACAGGCAGCATGGTCCGATGTAGGCAGTCAAATGGAAACGTCATTTCCCAATCTTAAACTTTAAGGCCAGAAAGATTATTATATATGATACTATATTGTAAGTATCTTTTAGCAAAATATATGCGAGATTGGTATGTATTACTAATATTATCAATGTTATACATGTATCTGTTGATTTCATATTTAAGGGTGAAAAACGGAAGATGTTGATGGAGCAGGAGACACAGAAAATCCGAGAGTTGGATGAACAATATTCCAATGAACTTCGTGAATGGAAAGGAAACTTAGTGCCCAGGAAGCAGGCACGTACTCGTTATACGTAGCTACTAGCTACTCTTTGTTTTACAACCACACTTGATTACAACATAAAGTTCTTCATTTGTTTGTTTTGACTCTTAGCTTGCTGACTAAATTTTTACTTCCCTTGTCTTTGCCACTTGTGGAGTGGGGCATAGCTCAGCATAAAAACATCCGCCTGAGGTTCAATAGGTCAACAGATCGATCCTCCTCAGCGGACTCATTGGGTTATGTCCCATTCCAACTAGTGAATCACGACGTCCATCAAAGGCAAGGGGGTGTGTTATCCTGTCTGTAGGATAGGAAAGTGCACATAAAGGATCCCTTGCTGTTATTCCTAGAAATGTGGTGGCGGTGAGTTTCCTCTATAGCCAAGTGTCAATATATCCATGCTGATTAATAATCAATGTCTTCCAGTGGTGTCGTTAAACATACAAACTTTTATCTTTTTTTGCCGTTGGCTAATTTGTTGCTGGTTACGCATACATGTGTAGGCCTATTGCCTATTTATTTATTTGGTTAGATAGAATTATTGCAACCCCTTCCAGTGAATGTTTTTGCCATAAAATAATCTGTCTGAACAACTGTTTATGAATTATATTTTGCTACTTTTTTTTAACAGAAACTTGAAGAAGAGTTTTCACGTCAGCGAGAAGAACAAGAAAAATTTTACGGTGCAATTATAATGGGTGATGCCGACCTGGCTCCACCAGGTTACTCTCGAACACAGCAGAGTTCTGTTCGCAGCAAGGAGGAGCAGTTACAATCTCGACACTCCACCGTCATATAGCACCTCATCTTGTACATACTAGACTACCAGTAACATACTGTGATGCACTTTCCTAAACAATAGCACCATCTGTGTGTGTGTGTGCATGTCGAAATGCTGGTTTAGTGTCAGCTTCGAGCTGTGGACATAGATGTAACAGCAGGTACAGATAGTAAACAACTTCCCAATTGAGTACACCCAAATGGATGGAGTCACTGTGGCCTATATTCAAAAGTGCTCTCGTTTCTAAACTTGTGGTAGAAATATGATGTATTAAAGATCGTATATAAATATCAATGTGTTTCACAATCCGCACAAATTTAGGATTGTGTTTGACCCTCTCCCTCTCTTTCTAATCCTAATGTTAAATAACAATCCAAACTTGGCTTCTATCCCCTCCACACTTTCCGAACATTCTGCGGATTGTGAAACACGTTCACATTTATGCATGGTCCATTAATGTTTTGTTGTCATGTGTCAAGTGTCATGAGAAGTCAAAGTATTTTTTACTTTACCTTTATTATCTCTGAGAAACTGTAGTAAATCTCTGTTCCATTGGAATGAAACACAATTCTCCTGAACATTAATTTGTGCATAAAATAAAACAATTGTGATTGAAGGGAGATAACTTCTATTGAAGTCTGTACATTGACAGGTGAATGGATGCTTTTGTTTCCAGAATGTGCGTTGCTAGGTGCAACATTTAGCCGATATTCCTTATTTCCCAATCGGCATGGTTTGTTGGTTAATGGAATAATATCACTTAGTTGCAATTAATTGATTTAGTATGCAACATTATCAATATTCATTGTAAACAGAAATGTTTATGGATTTATATTTACATGTATATATATAGTTTTAATTAATATAAACTATTAATACAACTCTAGTTGCTAAACATTCTAGCATTTAAGCCACCTGATTCGAAATGGCATCTTTGTACCAGTGACAGCATTTGCTGATTTTCATGTGTACTGGTTAGATAATTAGGCTCAAGACAGATTGGTATTGGGTTCGAATCCTGCTCATGGCATGAGGTTTTTTCCAGCTCCAACTCTAGTGAGTGCCGTGCAAGGCTCAATGTGCAGGTGTACACTTCTTGCACCGACCAGTGTCGTAAACAAAGTCTGTGGTATATTCGTTTCTTGAGACACACTTTAACACATGACAGCAATGGAGGAGGACACAGTAATTAGAAAGAGTGAGTTCCTTTTCTGTGATACGAATATCTGGAGTCTTAACTGCTAGTTATGTTAAATTCCATATACACTGTATGTGAGGGGTTAAATGCTGTAATGTTTAGCAATTATGTTATGTTAGTACTGGTAAGTATTAATCAATAATTAAAATTAAAAGCAGATTTTGTAGTATATATTATGATTAATTATTATTGACCAAGACTCACAATACATGTTTCCAATATTAACTCGGATCTGTATGCTAAGCTCCACGACATTAAGCCCTCCATCACGTAAAGACTGCCATGTCTAAGTCATCGTCTGATATAATGCCAGAATTACGGTACCTTCTCATCGTATGCGCCTTCATGTTGGATGTTGTAAATTCAGTGCTCTGAAGAAGATGTATTGTATTTTCTACTTAATCTGTTTTGAAGTTGATTGTTATTGATCCAGTATCATAAGATGTTGTTTTGTGATATCAGGATTTATAAATTATATAAATTTGTGCTTTTGCAACAAATTTAGCATGCATCATGTGGAACTTTATGATATGTGTGATATGTAGCTGGTTAACCATTATCTGTTTACAAGTTGTAATTTTCCAGTGACTTTTATTTCGTTGCTTCCCTTTATTGCCTGTTTTGTTATTGTCAGGTGTTTGAATATCGTAAGATTCAGTGGTTTGTATTGTTAGTCTGGGATAATGCATGTTCGTGTGACAGTTGTCATTGTTATTGCCTGTTTTCAACACATATCAGTCGCGTGGCTGTTTCTAATGACTTAGTGTATCAAACTAGTTTTTACAGTAACCATCTCTTTTGGGAAAACAGATGGGTGTGCTTTCAGTAGCATTTTGAGTATTGGCATTCCAAAGATGGATATGTGGTTACAGGGTCGGACAGGCAGGTTTACCAGCGAGACTCCTAGACTACTCCTATTCTTTATCGCCCTTCAAGGAGTGCCAAAATCTAAGAGATGAAGAAGAAGACGAATGGATGTGTTTGTGATGAAATTCTGATTGAGACAAATTGTCTGTTGTGGAATCTGACATTATAATTGACATTTTGGTTGAAGATGTGGATTCATTGCCAGAAGCACAGATGACATAGATACATTGTAACAATCAAAGAGGTTGATTATCTGGAGGCTGTATGTTATTTGATCTCAGGTGTTAAGAAAATGTACAGGTGCCATCCCTGTAGAGAATCTTTGTGTGGATGATGTAATGCCTTGGCACTTAGCATATATAGTTGAGTTAATATTACATGAACGGTAGGTAGGTAGGAGGTAGGTAGGTAGGTAGGTAGGTAGGTAGGTAAGTAAGTACATGTATTGACGAATCATATAAATTAGAAACTAATTTTATAATTTTGAATGTTCCGCTTTGTGCATAAATATTACAATTTGAGTTATGAGCATGAAGACTGTTCACTATAGTATTATTACTTAGAGTGTGAAACCTAGCGCAATTTGTGAGGCAGAATAGTTATGCGGTCTTATTGTTGTTTTGTAACTGGTTTATTTGTCTTTTGTATTTTTTAATTCTCACATTCTCTATAAAAAACATCCCCAATCAAGTAATAATACTTCGTTAAAAGACATTTCAAATATTTTTTAAATACAAATTTGACCTTAATAATATGAAAATGGTCTGCATCGAGAATTGATATAATTGGTAAATAATTTTGATTTTGGAAATCTTGATGTGTATTTATCTTTTAAGCACACCAAAATTGTTGAAAAATCAAATTTTGAAAATTGTTCTATTATGGATATAATTAAACAATTTGTAGAATGCAGAAGTCGAATTTCGACATCCAATTTTTATGTTTTAACAAATAAAACTAGCAGGTTATTGAGCAATGCATGTCTCTGGGAAACATGTATGTGTTAGTTACATTTTGTTAGTATGTATATTTAGATTTATTTTCTCAGGTGTATATGTTTTCATATGGTGTGAAATCGTCCAGAGCTTGCCATACACGTCAAATCTCCCAGATTCTATGTTTGGCGCCACAGTGTAAGACATAAACAGGACTGTAAATTTGTCACTTTGTTTGTCGGTAATTTGAATTTGAATTATATTTAATAATTTTGGAAATGTCTAAAGAAAGAAATGGAAGGAACGGATGTTTAACAGTGCTCTAAAACACTGAGCCATGAATATGATAAAGTTATAAATTATATTTGGATTGTTTACAATTCATTCCAATCCTAACTGTTGTAGTGTTTTAGGATTAGGTCTTTGTATCAAGCCTTGGTTGCAAATAATTGTTTTATCGTCATCATAGGTTTCAGCAGTACTTTCCGCAAGTGACAAACTGAAGCCTTTCGTTGTGGACAAAACAAAAGCATTTTTGTTAAAAATGTTTTTAGCAACAATTATTTTGTATGAATAATTAGCTGGGTTAATTTTCTACTTATTTATTGCTAGAATAGATTATTGATAAATTTACATGTTTATTAGTACATTTAGATGTACTGTTTACTTTGTTATAAAGGTAAGCTGACTCTATGATTGTGTGCACACTAAATGTGCCGTTGTTTTTATTTCTTGATTCTTGTGCAGTATCGTTCACTTTGTCATTTGTCTTTTGTTCTTTTAAAGTGCAAAAGTTTAATATTATTTTTCTGTATTTATTTATGAATCTTTTTGGAACAATGTGAATATATATTTTGAAAAATATC
Source organism: Melanodrymia brightae (assembly GCA_032273805.1). Classification (NCBI taxonomy): domain Eukaryota; kingdom Metazoa; phylum Mollusca; class Gastropoda; order Neomphalida; family Peltospiridae; genus Melanodrymia; species Melanodrymia brightae. The sequence goes on from JAUTCZ010106441.1 coordinate 11,984, forward strand.
CCCGACTGTATATTATCAGTAATGTGTTTACCCATCTTTAGAAGATTTAGGGCTGGTTTGAATTCTGTGCAAATACTCTGTATATTTGTGATGCAGATTTGGTTTTAAAAGATTGATGTTACCCACATGATAATTGTATAAATTTGGTAGTTGATGCTGAATGGTGTACAATTTTTTTATATATATTGTAAAGATATAGTTGTCTATTGTCTATACATTGTTTGCATTATATTAACCAGTACTCATAATCAACACTGAACCAATAAGATAGTTCATTGTTTAAAGGGTTATTACAAAGTATATTATGCTGGTCACAGAGTGATAATGAATGAAGGATTATGTGATTCCCTATTAATTGAATGAAGACGACATATTTCACAGCAATTCCTGCAGAGAACGTCATTACAAGAGATGCGATTCAGTCACAAACACTGCATATAGCGAACAGTATCAGCTGTCTTTCTTGTTTTCTCCACATAGCTTAAAGACTATCACTCACCATTTCGGCACGAAAAGTGCAATCATGTGACGATGCACTAAAGCGCGTTGTACGAAACTAAATTCTATGTTGGCAGAAGGAATAAAACTATCCTTGTTTATCTATATAATTGCATACATTTGTGATATGATTACAAACATCAAGAGAAATGTTAAAATGTTGTTATAATTATTACGTACGTGTACAATTGGCTGTTGTCCATGTTACGAATACCTTGCCAAAACTTTGAAGCAAAAAGTTCAAACACTTCTAAGGTCACTGCTATTGTCTGTAGATGCAGCAGTGGAAAAGTTTGACACCAGAATTGGTGAGTGAGGGTCTTTAAAGAAGTAGGCTAAATATCAAATGTTCATTATACATTGTTTCATCATGTGTTTCAGGTGTCTGTGGACATTTTCTTCAATTTGTTAGTGATTTTGCAGTTTGGTTTCTAGGCTTACCAATTGGGATTTCAAATTTCAAATAATATGACAGGTAATTTAAAATATAACCCACATACACTATTATGGCAGTTTAGTTTGTTTTTGAGATGGCTTTAATTTGGGTCAAGTTCGACATAGGGCATATAGGAAAGTAGATTTTCTGTGAATTTTAATAAAGTTTGCAATGTCATGGTATTGAAATTTGATTGAACATTGGGAAAACTCCACAAATTGCAAGAAATGTTTTTTTTTTAAATTTGTTTTTTTTTTAAATTCAAAGAAACATAGTACATTTTAAAATCTGTTACCATTTTCTCTGTATGTTGAACCGAACTAAAGTTATCTTCAAAAACACCCAAGACACCTGAACGAAGATTAAATGTTCCCATACTGCCACAAATGAAATGAATTCATTGAATGCTATTTCAATGAAACAGAGACCAATTTTGCTATTGGAGATGGATGGACATCACATAAAGAAACATCTGTTACTGCTTGACTATGAATTTAATGGTTATAAACTTGTTGTATTCTAGTTTAATTGTATTGACATATTTACGGCATTGCTAACAATTGCAAATCTATGAGGTTGGGCTTTTAATTTGAGAATGTAAAAGGAGTATGATAATTGAACAATGAATATAAGCCAACAATGAAGAATTGTGTCATTTAAAATTTGTGTCACTTAATAGTTACATTTAATGCCAGGGCCATCGGAGGTGAGGGTGGGGCCTTGGGGTACTTTGCATTCCCCCACCCCACTTTTTAAGATTTGGTAGCTTTTTTTTATCAAATTCAATGCATACTTACCTAGCCTTGCTTAATAACGATCATTATCATTGGCTCGCCCACTTTAAAAAAATGCTCAAACGTCACTGAATGCACTTTATTACATTAAACAAATTGAATTTTTAGCGATGGCAAATCTTAGACTACATGTACATTGTACAAATGAACCAACAGTGAGAACAAAGAGAGAAGACTTTTGATACTTTCAGCAGTGAACCTATCTGTAACTGTCTATTGGTGTAGCTCATAACAGTATACTTATTAGTCATTCCGAAGAGCGTCTGCCTAAGGTTCAAGAAGTCAAAGGATCAATCCTCCTGTTTAGTTTTCACTTTCTCCTTAGACTGTTCATCACAACTGTGTTTTTTTTTTATTCTTTCTGTGTGCTGTCTTAATACATATGTCAATACAATTCAATAAGTAATGCCTCTAACAAGTATTAACCATAAGGTTTGTTTTCAAAATGCTTACGGAAGAACAAAGACTTCTTTCCCATATCAACATTAATTTGAACGACAAAATAGCACAGATTTACTTTCTCATTGTCGCTGTGAGAGTAATCGTTTACCGATGTTGTTCCATATATATTAGTAGTGTTTTGTATATGGTTACACTTGTGATTAAAATCATGAACAGTTTTATCAAGAGTCACTTTTTACATTACTTACAGATATGGTAATATATCTCTGAATCTTCCTATAATAAACACATTATCACCACAATCATATTTGTGTTCTTTTTATATAATAAATTTCTACTTTGATTGCTAGTCAAATGACCGAAACTCGAGTGTGAAAGTTTGTACAAATATTTTATTAGTTCACAAAATGACCCTCGGGTGAAAAATGCTTTAGGAGGCAACATCCAAGATTGTCGCCATTCAACCCATAATTTAGCTATTGCTTTTGCTAATTCTTGGGTGCGGGATGTAGTCCCGAGTTAGTGTCTGCCTGTGGCAGGATGGGTCCAGGGATCAATCCTCTACAGCGCAAAACATTTTTATGGGCTATTTTCCATTCCAGCCAGTGATACATGACTGGTTTATCAATTTATAATCAATGGGTTCCAGTAGCGTCATTAAACAAAACTTTAGCTTTGCTAATAATTATTGTTGGAAAATTATAACTAAGAAGTTCAATTTTAGTTTAATCTATTAATACATGTAATAGTAGGATAGCACATCACATTTCATTAATTTACCTATCAGAGTTGTAAATAAATCAAACAACTGAAAGTAGAGCATCTGCTACAGCATTATGGTGTCTATCGGATAATTTGAGGCTTATTCATTATATGCCGATTTTAAGCAACACTACTGAGATCG
>JAUTCZ010106552.1:0-15013 GCA_032273805.1 Melanodrymia brightae
TTTTAAACAATATTTATTTAGTACAACACGTACATTGGGGATTGACCAACAGGCAATGCCTATATTAAGGTCTCTCCCCAATAGGGGTATATAACTATACGTACAACAAATTAATATTTTGTTCAATGACATGAACAGATAGCATCACATTTTCATATATTTTCAAACCAAAACAGTAATAATACCAGGTGTTTGCAAACGATTGGTGTATCCTGGCCCACCAGTTGCATGTGTGATGTCCTATCTAATGTTAGTAGATAACAAGAAAAGAATCAATTGATTTTGTGAGAGTCCCAAAGTCTGAAATTTGATCGAAGGAAGTTTGTTTGGAAAAGTAATTTTTAACTTGGCTTATATTTATTTAGATATTTGTACATCTCATTTCCGAGGATTTTTAAACTCTTAGTACAAGTATATGAATGAAGATAGTGACCAATCAGAAAGAGATGTTCTCTTATGACAGCCAATCAGAAAGAGATGCACACTTATGACAACCTATCAGAAAGAGATGTACTCTTATGACAGAGATGTACTCCAATTATTAAATGATATTCCAACAGGACATGTGATTTTAGTTATGACATACAAGGGAAATTGTATGATAATTATGAAACTCGTTATTCTGAACCTCGTTATGCCAGTGGTATCTCCTACATATAAGCCTTTAAGGTACTTACTTAGAGCCTTCATACTTGACAAATTCACAACGACCGCTTAATTTTGTTGTCTCCTAAAAAAAATAAAGTATGGTTTGTGGTGACATTCTTTTACGATTTTTTTTAGTAAAAACAGACATGTATTTAATTGTTTCTATTTCCACAAATGTTTGCCAAAAAAATAATAATCTTGTTCTCAATCTACATGTGTTTGAATATTTTCCACACCATAAATATTATTTAATACATATAATTTTATTTGCCATAAACATTGCTACTGAAAATATGAGGGATATCAATGTAGTGTTTTCAACAGTGTAATGTGTTCCCTAAAACAATTTTGTTCATATTTCGAAATAAAAAAAGGAGTATGAAGAACATCATTCCACTATCCGTTTTTCGTTTTTTAATTCTTAAAATGATGAGGTTGCACTCTGTCTAAACAATATTAAAAAATGTGTGTCAACCCAATTTTGTAGTCCCAAACTGGTTTAAAACACTGTGTGGCACATCTAAAGTTTGTTTGTTCAATGATACTACTGAAACACATTGATTATTAATCAGAAGTTATTGGATGTCAAACACTTGGATTATATTGACACTTGGTGAAAGAGGAAACCCATTATCGCCACATAGGCCACTCTTACTGAAATAACAGCAAGGGATCTTCGATGTGATCTTTCCCACAGACAGGATAGCACACAATATGGTCTTTGATGGATCAATCATGGATCATTTGTTGGAGCGGGAAATAATGAACCTCAAATGGACATTCTTGCACTGAGCTACGTCCCACTTACATTATTTTTTTATAGACACTGCTAAGTATGTCCAGATCTTCTTTGCGATATTATAAAATCCTCTTGAAATAAAAAAAGAAGAAAACTGATTCCGCAATAGTTTCAAAAGGGTTGGAATGATGTGTCACTTTCATGACTCTGAAAATTTGTTGGGTATTTTGAGCCAGCTTTTTAATGGTAAATAATTGTTCTACATGCTTGTTTATTTAAGATCTGAGGTAGGCTTACATCAAACATAGTTTATTTTTATTCCTTGGTAAATACTTTCAAAATTTACATGTCAAAATAGTACAAATTATTTTCGTAAAGTAACTGCCTTACGTTCAATAGCGCGAGCGCTCTGGAACTATGTGACTGGTACCGATCGTGTACTATCATATCACATTAATTTATATTAGATGCAAATATCGGTGTCAAAACATTTAGTCTTGGTAGCAAAACGCTCGCACTATTGAACTTAAGGCAGGTCTATAAAAGGTAAAACATAAACAAACATTAGGTGTGCATGATATTCTCTGCAACTGATAGCTGATTCCATCTTTAGTAATGTTGGTGCTGTTTGAGTAGTACACAGGATTGCTTATTGTGGCAATACTCCTAATATAATGAGTCAAGGAAAATATCAATAATCTCAGTAAAAGATAAAGATAAAGTTTGTTTGTTTAATGCTGCCACTGGAACACATGGATTATAAATCAGCAGTTATTAGACGTCAGACGCATGGTTATATTGACACATGGTCTTTATAATTTCAGTAAGTCACAGCTTACCGGGTAATACAAGGACTACATATGGAGCAGATTCCAAATGTTCCGCTATGAAGTAAAGTTTGTTTTATTTAACGACGCCACTAGAAACACATCGATTATAAATCAGCAGTTATTGGACATCAGATGCATGGTTATATTGACACATAGGCTACTCTTCTAAGAATGACAGCAAGGGGTCTTTTAGGTTCCCTTTCCCATAGACAGGATAACACAAACCACGGAATTTGATAAACCAGTCATGGATAACAGGCTAGACCTGCTTGAACATCAAATGGATATAAGAACGTTATGTTATAATTAATCATTACGAAAAATTCTCAGCCAATCAGAGGCAAATATGGTGGCCATTTCAGATGGTCCTAAAAATATAGTACTTGGTTGCATTGTAAGTCTTTACTGAAAGTATCTGCCCTAATTAAATGTTGTCAAAATTAATTTTATTATTCCTTGTCTTAAGGAATTGGGTTGAGTAACAAAATTTGGGTAGAATATTCTAACATAGATCCTCCACTTCGATTGGTGAGGTCATTCGTAAGACGTATACAATATAAATTCTCCATTCATGATCAAAGCAAACTAAGTGTTACTTACAGGTATGAGGAAGATGTGTCCAGCAGGTCCTGGTGCTCCACTTGTACCATCAAGACCATCTCTCCCTGATTCTCCCTGAAAACAATCAATTATATCTCGTGTCATCATGGGCGTCATTTTCTGAAGAAAATGGGGGCTACCGTTTGTGACAAATATTTTTGTTGAGCAACCACTGTTCACCCAGAACAGATGTCCTTGGTGCATTCTGGTCGCATGTATGGTATACAATACATTACTGCATGGTAATGTGTTATTTACAGTAAAACATCGTCTGCAAAAAAAATGACGGATTTTCCTGAAGATATTTTTATTTGTTAACCTAAAGTTATATAATTTGGATACAAAAATAGGATATTTTATTTATTTTCAAAAATGTTTACTTTTTTTCTCTAAGTTAAACGAAACTAAAGTTATCTACAAAAAACATACTACAAATGTTCAGACACGAAGTATAGATAGTGTTGGTAACTCACTTACCACTTCTCCTTGGAGACCGTGTGGTCCTGGGGGTCCTCTTTGTCCTTGTGGTCCTTGAGGTCCCTGAAAGAAGATGCAAAGATTCCCTTATAGATTTTTTGTAGATAAATGTAAATAAAAATAGCATGATAAAATATATAGAGGATACTCCCCAAGTGTCTTGTGATATCATATTGATAAAAGTATAAAATCTGAGCCTTGTCGAGGATTTTTATGTTTTTATCAACGAGTGCTGATAAATTATGATATCACAAGACACGATGGGGGGTATTCTTTTTATCATTCATTATCATTTTGTCTAATTAGGATGATTATTAACAGAAATTAAATGGAAATGAAAACATGCAATGTTTGCTTTGAAGACATGACGTCATAACAGTTGTGCCAACGTTATGACGTCATGTTTAGAACTATCAGGTTTCTTGGTAACGAGCTTGAAAAACAGTCTGTAGACCAATCAAGATTATATGACATGACATCTCCAGAGGAGATATCGTAGGAGATATCACAAATCATTAAGTCAACGATATCTCCTGCAAAAGCTTCTAATGGATGATGAAGTGTTATATTCAACAAAAAAATGTTCTACAGTAGAAATGAATTGATAAAAACACGTCACACAATAATGAATGCATAAAATTGAGATTTGATTGTTTCACTTTGCAGTTTATAAAATTCTGAAGTTTGACCACCAGTAATACAAAATGAAATACTGTGTAATTCTTTACGACTCACAAATTTGTAAGCTACGTCCTCGATAAAATCTGCTCTGCCATACATGTGATAAGAACTAGCCTGAAAAAAAGATAAAAATAAACAAAAGATTAAAGAGAATCTGTCAGTGTGTTTTCGGCACAAGATTTATTGAAATAAATATTGTTTTAAAAACATCATAATTTGCTATGTGTTTAATAGTTAATGATTAATACATTTAAGTAGGTTTATGAGAATGGACTCCAATATGTGAATTTGAGAAACAGAATTAACTCATCCCTACTGGACTATCTTAATTCTTTTTCACAAGTACTTGTAATCTCCAGCACATAATACATATATGGTCAAAGGGAGATAACCCTCTCAAATTTGTTTTCAACATATAACTTAATATGAACATGATATTAAGATCTGTTGATTACCTGAGTATTTAAAACTTACACTGTCTGGATAAATTGATGACGATGATGATGACAGTGAATTTGACTTTTTCCCCGATTTTGATTTCTTTTCGATACGTCCATACCAGTCTCCGCCAATAAACGGTTCATGGCACGGCGGACTGTAATATTCACAATGTTCATATGCTGCCTCTGGATTGGGAATTATTAAGAAATCTTGAATGTCACCCTGAAATCATACAAAAGGCAATGTCTAGAAAATTATCCTGATACAAAGTAGTGCTTAATTACCTTCCTTTACCTTCTCCCTCCAAATCAATGCAAATTAAGAATATTCATATTTTGTTTACAAAATTGTTGTCAATCAAACTATACTGACGTCCAAAAGAAACTATACCAAGAAAAAATATTTAGATTCCTTTGGATTATGGAAATGAAATAGTTGCTCGAATAATTTTTTTCTTTTATGGAATGAAATTTTGTTCACAACATGCCAAAACACCACTCATTAATATGTATCTTTTGAACATGCAACATGTTTTGGTTTTTCTTCAGAAGTCCCTCAGTCTTGGTATAGTTTCTTTTGGACGTCAGTATAGAAGTACTCGTGTAAAGTCTGAAATTATACCTTCCCTTTAAAGTATACCTGGGTATAGTCTGGGAGCTCCCAGACTATATCCCACTCACCACCCCATACCCCAACCTTGTTACCATATTGTTGGCTTTTCTGTGCATCTATAAACATAGAAATTTGAAACATTATCAAAGATGTACACAAAAGTGTTGTCATCAGATTCTGTGGTATAGAATAAACCAAGAAAGTTTTCAAAAGAGAGGTGGAGGTCACGAATATACAACCTGACACTCAATGTTCAATAATCAGCAGTTATTGGATGTCAAATACACGGTTATATTGACACTTGGTCACAGAGGAAACCATAGCTGCTGCAACATAGACTACTCTTCTTTCCCGTAGACAGGATAGCACACATGACGGCCTTTGATAGACCAGTCGTGGATCACTGGTTGGAACGGGACATAACCGAAACCCAATGGGTCCTCCAATGAGGACCGATCTTTCGACTCATCGAGCTGCAGGTGGATACTGTACCGCTGGACTACACCCCGCTTCACAAGAAGAAGAAATTGAATAACAAACTAAAGTTGCCGATAACTCACAGTAAAATAAGATTCATCAAAAGGTTGATGTCCAAGAAATATCATGCCATTGTTGCTAAACCTTGGTGGTACAGATCTGGCTAGTGTATATGTCCCTTGTTGCCTGCATTCGTCTATCAACGTCAGTGAGTTGCCTTTCACACTAATAGCTACACGATGCCAACTGAAAAAAAAGAGTACATGATCAGTTTTAGCAGTGGGACTTGCAGGCGGAAAAATAACATATTTTGGCAAACAAAATTGAAAGTACAGGTGGCACATGCACCCCTTGCTCCCCACTTCCTACACTACTGTTTGATGCTTGACATAACCAACATTTTCATTCACTCATGTATTAAGCAGCATCCAAGAGTTCTTTTTAGTGGCGTTTTAATTAACATACATGTAGGTGGTTGTTGAACACGTGTTAGATAGTAACTTGATCATTATGAAGACAAGAAATGTTCTTACATTTTCTTATTAGAATATTGATATGTGTACCCGGTATATCCAATTTCTGGTTATTCAAATGGTTATTATAGTTTTGCATGGACTTTTGCATAAATGTTTTTAGTACATGTATACTAAATTGCTAATTTTCAAATGGTCTATTTGCCTTAGTGGGAATTCTCAGCTAGTCGGACTTTCTTCATTAAATGTAATTTCCCCCAATATCAGGAGTACAAGTCATATTTATGCTTGCGATGAAGAGAATAAAGTTACTTCCCTTGAATTACCAATTGATAAAAAAAATTAAAGAATAATTATTTAAATTAGGGGAATCCTGGGAATTTCAACGGTATTTTATCCAGACTAAGTCAGGAATGTACCTTTAATAGAGGCATCATGTGCTTATAAACAGTGATGCACACATTTTGGGTACTAATATTGCATTACATTATAGCAAAACATCGACATCATAATCTTTATTTAACTTGGAGGTAAATGCTCGTATTTCTCAGAATACAAGATAAAAGATAAAGTCTGTTTGTTTAATGACACCACTGGAACATATTGATTATTAATCAGCGGTTATTGGATGTCAAACGCAGTTATATTGACACTTGGTCATAGAGGAAACCTGCTTTTGCTTCATAGGCTACTCTTACAGAATAACAGCAACGGATCTTTTATGTGCACTTTCCCACAGACAGGGATAGTACATACCACAGCCTTTGATAGACCAGTCGTGGATCACTGTTTGAAACAGGAAATAACCCAACAGGTTTCCCTAAGCAGAATCGATCCTTTGACCCATCGAACCTCATGCGCTGAGCTAGGCACCGCTCCTAAAATTGTACACATTTACCCAGCGCTATAATTTCCAGTGAAAAGAAGAACAAATCTGTTGCCATTCCATTCAGAACTACTCGCCCGATTCTAGATACCAGAGAAATAGTAATCAGCAGGTATTCCAAATGTTGCCAATCAATATTAGAATTTGTCTTGTGCTATGGAAGTAAACAAAAGTTTGTGACAATTAAAGGATAACAAACAGATGGATCTTTAATAGTTCATGACATGTTTACTTATTTTCCAAAAATTATTTGAAATGAGTTATTTTCAGTTTATTTGAAATGTGTATTTTCAAAGTTTATTTGAAATGAGTTATTTTCAAAGTCTATACCAGTATTTATTTCTTTATGACTGGGGAGTGCGCGAGAGTGATTGATTCTAGGCATATTCCAGTGTCAAAAAATGATCTCTGATCCAGATCCTGTGCACTTATCTCTCACGAGATCAGTTGCTGCCATGTTGGTTCGACGATTGAAAATTGGTTTGTGCAAAACCTGGAATGGTCACAAATTTTATACAAAATTCGGAATTCCGGATGAATCCAGAAGATTCTCATCTATGTAAAGTAAAGTTTGTTTTATTTAACGATGCCACTAGAAACACATCGATTATAAATCAGCAGTTATTGGACGTCAGACGCATGGTTATATTGACACATGGTCACAGAGGAAACCTGCTGTCCCCACATGAGCTACTATTCCACGAATGACAGCAAGGGGTCTTTTATGTGTATTTTCCCATAGACAGGATAGCACACACAACGGAATTTGATAAACCAGTCGTGGATCAATGGCTTCATCTATGATGTACATGTACTTACTATCCATCATTAAGTTGTACATCTAAAACAGGAGATTTCTTCGGTCCTGGCTTGTTTTTTAAATCACTGTATACAAATACTGTCTTGTCCGACACCTTCAGAGACATAAGCTCTGTCCCGGTCGACTCCTTGATGATAGTAAAAACATTACCCTGAGTGCCCTCATCGGGGCGAAATGTTATTATTATTGAAAAATCATCAGGAAATCCACCTGAAATGACAACAAATATTTATTAAGAAATATCCCCCAAAAACATTTTCACTGTTAAATCAATGATTTATTTAAGTTCTATCTGTGGAAATAAATAAATATCAAGTGATATCTCTATAAAGAGATATAGAATCCTGCATACCGTAAATACTTGAATACAAACCAGTCAGTGGATTGTGTGTGGGTTGTGTGGTGGAGTTCTGCTTCGAAGTTTTAATAATGTTTTTGTGTATTATTGATTTAATTTCTTCAGCAATGCTGTAAACTTAATTATTGTCTCCAAACAACATGTATTTTGTTAGTAATGTTTAAATTAAATCCATTGGTCACAACTTGGCAGATCATAAAATGGTCATCACATGCTTATAATTATGATATAATAGAGACTTCCACCCAAATAAAAAAGAATTGTAAATCATTAATTTAGTGATTCTAAACTTCTTTCATTATCCACTCTCACTACTGGGGCCTTATGCATGAAGCAAGACAACCGAAAGTCTCGGACAACGTATTGTATCTGCATTCTGATTTTCCCGTGAAAAGTCTTGACGTTTGAAAATAGTCTCTGACACCGCCATTGTCTCGCTTCATACAAATGTACCTTCGATTGTCTGATCGTTTTAAACAAAAAGTTGAATCAGTCACCTGTCAGACTAGTGAACTGTTGCTGTTGTCTGTCGAACTTGGACTATGTTAAAATATGAAAGGTTTCCTTGTTTTGGCAACAATAAACTGGGGATTTTGACATTAGTGGTGAGCTGTTGTTTATAAGAAATCCAATGTCAATGACAGGCTGTGTGCATAAGGTCTAAACTTGTACGTGTGGTAATAGTGTAAAGCCTGAAAGTATTCCCCATCTTCAAAGTATACCCGCGTATAGTCTTGGAGCTACCAGACTATACCTTGCAGGGTGCAATTTATTTTTTAAATTGTGATTAGCAGTTTTTTTTACTGGATGGAGAATGTAAAAGCAACTGCTGGAATTTGATTAGCACTTTTATAAAATGAGTGAAAATGTTGCATTGCGATTACAAGATTTTGCATCGCAATTTGCGATGCAAACCCGGTCATTTTGCAGCCTGCCTTGGGGCTATATTCTGGCAGTTACCAGATTATACCCAAGAACCCTTTTAAAGTGAGTATACTTTCAGACTTTACACCGGATATCAAAGAGTTTAGTTTCTAAATGTTGCATATTCTGGAATATCTTCAACACTTCTTGTATTGTGTTGAAACCGGTCTACTGTAAGTGTACTTAAATTACTATTTTTTAACAAATACATCATAGTAACTTACGTGGAAAAATATCTTCTAATCTTGTATTTAAATCAGCATCAGCAGTGATTTGCCATGCCAAATCATCAATGTATTTAGTTTTATTTCCCCCACGAATAGGTCTGCTATCACAAATGCCTGTCACATTATACACTCCTACGTCTTCATATTCGTCTGCCCGTGTGTGCTCAATTATGTTCATCTGTTGTAAAAGATCCACCGTTCCTGAAAGAACAAATTAAATCATGGTTATTCAGTAGACGGTCTTAATTGTGAAAGATAAAATAATGAACACATACAGACCCTACCTACATGTATTCAGGTAGCTTCTATATTACCCTACCCAAGTTCCAACTTATATCGGTTCTATATTAGCCTACCTATCCTACATGTATATATACAGTTGAATCACGTTGGCTCGATCACCGTCGGTTCTCGAGAAACTGTTCGACCCATCGGATAGTTCAACCTAAGCATCAGCAACTTAATATAAGGGTTTAAAGCGGGACTTCGATCTTGGTTCGAGCGTTGCCATGTATTCGACCCTTCCGCGTTCGAGCCAATGAGATTCTACTGTAATTTCAATATAAGCTCACCCATCTTACATAGCTTCTTTTTTTTTCTTCACAAAGTTATACCAAAAAGAAAAATCCACAAAGATTAAAAAAGTCATAATAATGTGAGACCTGAGCTTTGATTAAAATTAGTCTACAAATAAATCAATGGATAACTCTACACAACCAATCCATATCACAGGTTCAATATGGCGGACAACAAAGTTGGAGAAAAATTATAAAATAATGTGTTCATGAGCCAAGCTCCAAAAATGATGATGTCAGCCATTTTCTGTCTTCTAGATGGAAAAGGATTTTCCTTATTTTGTACTACTAACTGACATGATTTTATTGTAATATTTTGTGTGCTTCTGGCTTAAGGTACACACTATATATTAAGACACAAAATTCAATAAACATTTTTGGCGGGAGACGCCATTTTGGCAACTATGGCCATCCCCCTTTAAACGATTAGTCAAAATCTATAATCAATTCTAATCAGTATGGGTGAAACATAATTAACCAATGATCAATGATCACAAGTTATTGTGAAGAATACAATCCTACATGTATACTAAGTATTACTATGTGTCTGAACATTTGTAGTATGTTTTTCGTAGATAACTTTAATTTCGCGTAATGTAGAAAAAAAGGTAAACAAAATTTTAAATAAAAACAAATGTCCTATTTTTGTGTCCAAATTATATAATGTTAGGTTAACAAATAAAAATATTTGTAATGCAAATACATTATACATACAAAAAATCTTCAGAAAAATCCGCCATTTTCTTTGCAGACGATGGATTTTTCAGAAGATTTTTTGTATGTACACTGTATTTGCATTATAATATTTTTATTTGTTAACGTAAAGTTATATAATTTGCACACACAAATAGGAAATTTTTTTAATTTTCAAAAATATTACCTTTTTTCTCTATGTTAAATGAAACTAAAGTTATCTACGAAAAACATACTACAAATGTTCAGACACGAAGTATAGCAGAATAAATCGTCTGCTTTAGAGATAGCTATATTGATAAAGTGAGAATGTTACTGACTCGAAATGTAATTTCAAAATTGGCAGAACAGTGACAGAACTCGGAGCAATTTCTTGCAACTCAGCTGTTTGTAACAATCAACATTGTAAATTGAGTGCTTCATATTACACTTTAACAGGTTCAGTCACATGGCGTCTGGTGTGAAATCTAATTCTGTTATGCAAGAGCTGCATGTCAATGTCAAACCTGTAAACCTTGAACCCTAGATTAAAAAGAGACGGGGTACCAAAAACATGAGATTTGAAAACAAACAATACCAGGGTCGTTATTTATCAAACAACTTAAGTTTTTCTCAAGTTTTGACTTTAGTGTCATTAAATCGACTAAGGTAAGACAACAACGTAAGTTCCTAGTTACAAAAAGTCCACAATAAACATGCTTAAGTTTTTGTAGAATTCATAGAACATCTCACAAGAAAACTTTACGTCAAAAACTGCCAAAACTTATGTCTTATTTCTGACTTAAGTCGCTTGATAAATACCGCCCCAGGAGCTTTATTCAATATAGATTTATAAAGACTTAAAACATTGTTTTAAATATAAACCTACCTGTATAGGTTTATAATTCACATTTTGTCTGATCACTTTTTAATACAATTTGCTTATTTATGTTTATCACTGTACACTTCAACCGATTACAAATCATGTTGGAAAGTTACTGAAATCAACTTATCTGTTGGTTTTTTTTTCAAAAGGTAGATAGGAATTTGTTTATTTTTAGAATATTATATTTCGCAGGAGAAAATGTTTCCAGGGCAGGCGAAAATTAAAATTGATGAAATAACAGGGACTTCTGCTGAATCCAGGATTGTTAACAAGTCTGATGAAAAAATAAAAAAAACAGAAAATTGTTTTTTCTTTTACCATTGCCAGATATGTCATGCAATCCTGAACTTTAACAAGTGATGGGTCGAGGGATCGATCCTCCACAGTGTAAAACATTTTATGGGCCATTTTCAGTTACAGTCAGTGATACACGACTCGTTTATCAAATTCTGTGGTGTGTGCTATCCTGTCTATGGGATAGTGCACATAAAAGACCCCTTGCGGTTTCTCTGTAAGAGTAGCCCATGAAGCGGTGACATCAGGTTTCCTCTGTGACCATGTGTCAATATAGCCGTAAGTCTGACGTCCAATACTCGCTGATTTATAATTGATGTGTTCCAGTAAGTGGCGTCGTTAAACAAACAAACTTTATCTGCCACTGAAACTTCAAAATATCAGAAAACAGAAAACAAAATATCAACATTCAAAACGTTTCAATTATATGTTGTGGAAACTGGCACAAAGTTGTGCATGAGGAAGAAAAAGCATCTGGCTATGATGAAAAGCACTTGACAAGTTGTTATAGTCTAACCAGAGACACATGAAGAACTGGTCACTTTTCAAAAAGTCTTCAGCAGCGATGGAAAATTAATCTGCAAAAAACTCCATTCACATTTGCTTTCACTCAATTCATCTATATGTCATTTGAAATCAATATTGCAGGCGTTAATATGTTTTGAAACAAAATACATCTCTGTTAAAGTGTTGGATGCATCTAATAAACAAGAAGTGTGCTGACTTGAAAGAATGCTTAACATATTTTACAAACATGGGTGGACACTGCAACATATGGCAGAGCAGAAATATGGACCCAGTATTAAACTTCTTTTATCTGCCATCATGGGCATCACTTGGTGGGGGACAGGGGACACATATCCCCCACTTTTTGGAGTGGGGGGGGGGGGCAACGTGTAAAAGTCCCCCCACCCTACTTCTTCACAAATGGTCCCCACCCCCACTTTTCTTCAGAAAATGATGCCCATGTCTGCCATAAAATGGACACTACATTTACAGAACACAACATTTGTTCGTTTAATGACACCACTGGAGCACATTGATTAATTAATCATTCTCTATTGGATGTCAAATACAGAGTGATGTCAACTCAACGTATGGTCTCAGAAGAAACCCATACCCACCACATTTTTCAATTAGTTCAGAATCTTTCAAATATATTTTAATATTAATTTGATGTTACAATCATGACGCATCAGTAGTAATGGGAAAAACACAACAGGTTTATGATAAAAGATAAAGTTGGTTTTTTAACGATGCCAGTGGAACATATCGATTATAAATCAGTGGTTATTGGACATCAGACTCATGGATATATTGACACATGGTCTCAGAGGAAACCCGCTGTCGCCGCTACATGGGCTACTCTGACCGAAAAACAGCATGGGTTTTTTTTATGTGCACTATCCCATAGACACGATAGCACATACCACATAATTTGATAAACCAGTCGTGGATCACTGGCTGGAATGGAAAATAGCCCATAAAATTTTTTGCGATGTGGAGCGTTGATCCCTCAACCCATTCCGCTGCAAGCAGATACTTTACTTCTGGACTATGTCCCACCCATACAGGTTTATGAATGAGGATCCATCAACTGACCTCACATGCATTATGTAAACTCTCAAGCAATGGAGCTAAATCCAGCTTCATGCTGCAGAGGTTCTGTCACAGGCACCAGACACAATATTTAAAAAAAAAAAAAAAAAATCTATACTATAATAATTATAATAGTATAATTATAATATAACATAGAAAGTTTTTTTTTATTTTTAAAATATTGTGTCTGGTGCCTGTGTTCCCAGCAAAAACTGAACTAATAGATTGGAACTTAATGAAGCCATAAAGTGATGACCTGACTTTTTCTGTGACTTGTGAAGAAATTTCTCAAGGCAAGACAATTTCATCTGACCCCACAGCCAAGAGGTGAGAACACCAAGGAAACGTTTAGGTGTTGAATGAAGCATGTAACAAGAAGTTGGGAATGTCCAATGAAACATATCAAACTATTGTGAGAATCAAGATAGAAATTACTTCCAATTCATAGATCAAGATAAAGTTTGTTTGTTTAATGACACCTCTTTGAACACATTGATTATTAATCAGCAGTTATTGGATGTCAAACACACAGCTATATTGACACTTGGTCAGAGAAAACCCGCTGCTGCCCCATAGGCTACACTTCTTCGAATAATAGCAAGGAATATTTTATGTGCACTTTCCCACACTGGATAGCACACACCACAGTCTTTGATAGACCAGTTGTGGATCACTGGTTGGAACAGGAAATAACTCCAATTCATAGAATAACATAGGAATAACATATTACTAATATTATTTCCATCTAAATACAGAATAATTATGTACATAATTAGGTATAATATATGTTAGTACAAAAATGATAATTGAGGTATTTAATGGTAATATTGTAAAATTTGTGTTATTAAATGTCTAACTACCTGCAATAGCAGTTATTAAGTCATAACACAAATGAATCCACTGAAGGTTGCCAAACAAACACATTACAAGAATAAATAATTGGAAAATAACAAAATAAATGGCTCAGGAGGTGGGAAGGGGGAAAATATTTAAAATAAAATGTATGCAGTCCAGAAGAAAAAAAATTAAAAAAATTGTGCTACATATTTGATAGGGTTCAAATAAAACCAAACCTATATGATTTGACCAAGAAACGAAGAATGTTACTATGGCATCACTTCATATGTTCAACATCACATCCAGTGATTTTCATTTGGGTGCAATTTTAACCTAAATATCTTCGAAAAAAATGTAATTCTCATTGTGGTTTTGAAAACAAACCAACTATTTTTTGGCAGCGTAATAAATCAAGTGAGAGTTGCAAAACGTTCTTACCGGTATATTCATTACTCTTTAGAAGTGCATCATTTTAAAATAGAATTTCAGCATTTCTATTAACTCTTGCAGATTACCTACATGTAGGTCACAGCATACATGTACCACTAAATCTGTGAAGTTACGGTACGGTACAGATAAAGTTTGAAAGACGATCACTAACCATTTTGATGCAAAAAGTGCATCATGTGATGATGAGTGATATAACAGAAGAGAAAAGATTGTTCTTGTTTATCTACATAATTGCATACATTTATTACAAAGTAAAGTTTGTTTTATTTAACGAAGCCACTAGAAACACATCGATTATAAATCAGTGGTTATTGGATGTCAGACGCATGGTTATATTGATACATGGTCACAGAATAAACCTGCTGCCACCACATAGGCTACTCTTCCACGAATGACAGCAAGGGGTCTTTTATGTGCACTTTCCCATATAACAGGATAGCACACACCACGGAATTTGATAAACCAGTCGTGGATCACTGGCTGGAACGGAAAATAGCTCATAAAAAT
>JAUTCZ010106663.1:0-15012 GCA_032273805.1 Melanodrymia brightae
TTACCGATGGGTGTCTTTGTAATGGGAGACCGAACTGCATGGCGGGTAATATGTTGCGTAACTGAAAAGGGTCTATATTTTTCCAGCACGTAATAGGAAACAAGTAACTTTTTATTTTCGGCCGGATATCGTAAAATTCGACGATCAACTACAATGTGCATGCGCAGAAGCCATTTTTTGTTAGTGGGGCCTTTTTCGATGGGACGAGGATATATCATAACCTTTTTGTTTATTTGTTTAGACAATTGAATGGACTAATTAAATATGTGGTTATTTTTCTCGTGGTCCTACACTGTGCATGCGTAGCAACCATTTTACTCTTAGTAACGCGCTTTTCCATTACACAATGATACACAGTCTCAGTGGAAATGGATGATGGTACATTTTAATTATTGGGCAACAGCTTGACGACAGTGACACTTTACCTTCAACAATATCTAGATATTGATGCACGTGTAAAGTGTTGATAGTGGTTAGCTTAGTAAGCCCATCTGGCAAATTAATATCAGAACACGAGAGCACACTTTCTGGTTGCTTACAGATCACTTTCTCGTTATTTTCATCCATTTTTTTAATTCACATATCTCGTGTAAATATTTACAAAAATATCAAAACACGGAAGTTTACAAACACACGGAGAAAGGGGAGGCAACTCTAACGAGATTATATCGTCAATCGAATAATGGTTGCACAGTACCAAAGAATATGCAACGCGTTTTCCGATCCGTTACGTCAGAGCAAATATGAAGTGAGAAGCATTTTGTAGCTAACTTTATTCTCCTAAAATCGCGTGTCACTGCGTATTTAACAAATACAAATTTATGGAAATGAATGTTAATTTATACTAGGAATCTTCTAAAGACGTCTCAGTAAGTAGTCGGAGAATACTAGATGACGGACAAAGTCGCCTATTCAACACAATGTCCATATGGACACTTGCCTATTCGATTACTTTCGAACTAAAGAGAGAAAGAGGGAGTTCAACGTATTATTCATCTAATCTAAAAAATATGGTAATCAAAATACTTATATTTGATGTCCATGAATAGTGAGCGTACAATGTGTTTGTTACTCTCGATGTTTATACATAACCATTAAAACGTATGCAATGTGTCAACAGTGTGTTGTTTTTTTTAAAATTGCTATCAAATCATGAAATAGCCTCTGCATATTTACAGTAAAACTTTTAAATGGTATAAATAATGGGATGACTTCAACTTTCCAATAGTCTATTTCCCTTTTTATGTAGAGTAATATTCAAATTGCTCCAGCATATGATGTCAACATAATTATCACAACTTCTGAGATACCTTAGGGCATGTTCATTATATCCCGATTATAAGCAATGCCATGTCCGTCTGGCTCGTGAATTGTGTTAACAGGGTTATACCGTCCATGGACTGGCCAAACATTCAAAAAGTTCTATGGTAGACATTCAGGTGCATCATTGACACACATGATGGCTAATGAAATATCTTACATTGAAAGATGTGTGTTACGGTTTTTAACGCTTTGATGAAGACAGTGGACAAGGTCAGGTCAGGTCAGTGGACAAAATATGGCTGTCCTAATTATGATGGAGAGGAGTAGGATACGCTCATCTTTAGACCATTACTGTTTTGGCAGTGATTCATGAGTACATGCCATATCTACTTTGTTGCAATATCCCTTCGATTCTGACTTGTGCAGAGATATAGATTTGGCCATATCAATGCTTTGTCCAAAGAAGAAAGATCATGTTGGGTTTCTTGAATGATGTAAATACTTTATCGAAACAGGTTAACATGAATTCATTTTGAAACAAATCGAGATGAAGGATTACTTTATAACAACAAATCGCTATAATTTATCACAATAAGTCGATGGCAGATTGATTCCAAAATAAATACTTGCAATTTCTATTAAAATACAGGAAACATGCATGTATGCAATATTATAAATTGGTAATACCTATATCACCTAGAATTAACAGGTTTATAAAGTAAAACAATAATGGTGTAAATATTTCATAGGATATCTTTTCGTGTATTGTTATGGTAACAAAAACGTCTACCAAAAAACGAGACAAACGTTTTTAGAAAAAAATTGAAAATATGCCCTTTTTCACTCTTGTCGTTAGAATTGTTTTTATATTTTATTTTTATTTCAAGGACAATCTAGTTCACTTTTGTTATTTCCAAATATATTATAATTTTCTTCATAACCAACCAAACTAAAGGTATCTACGAAATCTAGTACAACCAGGGAACCCAATGATCGATATCTACACAAGAGCATCCACCTGAAGTTCGATAGGTCGACAGATTCAACTTCCTCAGCGGACCCGTGGAGTTATTTCCCGTTCCAACCAATATTCCACGACTGGTCTATCAAAGGCCATGGTGTCCCTTTCTGTTATTCGAAGAAGAGTAGTTTATACGGCGGCAGCGGGTTTCGTCTGTGACCAATAGTCGATATAATAGTATGTTTGACATCCAATAACCGCTGATTAATAATCCATATGTTTTAGTTGTGTCGTTAAACAAACTTTTACTTTTATATGATGCCTGTAATTAATCCCTAATTAAAATAATGTAGCGTTTTCTGCAAAATTTATCTTTATCTTGGTGCATTGGTGGAAATAACGAGAAAGCCGAATAGCGTCATTTCCTTCGTATGGGGACCTATTGCACGACATGAAAATAATTAATATTTAAACATTTTAAGGTATTTTACTACAGTTACTGTAGTGCATGTTGGTTTCACGCATACTATAACTATTCATCTACATTAAAGCAAATAAGTTTTGTCAGTGATTAACAAAAACAAAATTAAAATGTTTAGCTCGCTTTCACGAAAGCCGAAAAGGCAAATATTTCGCATCGTTTCCCCTAAATATTCTTAAATGTTACTGTGCAAAGTGGGAAAGTTATCCAAATGTTCTCCTAAAAATAAAGTGCAATAGTATGAATAGTTTGAACAGGAGAAAATATGGAACTCTTCGTCGTAGCTCAGCGCAAGAACGTAGTTACTGTAGTAGGATCGATCCCTCTCAGTAGAAAACTTAAGTTTAGGGGCATCCTTGGGACACATAAAGTTCGATCATATACAAAATTATGCAGTATTTCTGAAAACCAATAAAGTTTTCCAATTCATTATTATTTTACATCAACACTTGTTTATTCATGTTCCTTGTGCCAAATCAACAGTAAAATTCCTCGAAAATCATGGCCGCTGATATGACTGTCAATAGTGGTGGCTTTGAAACTGGCATAATGTAAGGCAGATTTTTTTAGAAGTTGCGTCCACTATGCCTACCAGATGCCGTTAGAAAAGTTAGACTTCAGGGCCTGGTTGTTCGAATCATGGGTTAATCCTGCAATAAAAAACAATTATTAGTTTGTCACTATAAAATGTGTCCAATTTTTTTTTCCCCCGTTGATGTCAAATACTAACTAGTATTTAAAAAAAAAAAAAAAATAAAGATTTTCCAGAAAAGATAAAAACTGTTTCGATATAAGCACATTTTTGTGGATCAATTGGATTAGGATTAATAAAACATAATTTCCATTTTGACGATATAAAGATATCCCTGTGTACACCAAAATTAATTTGGGACTTTATTTTAACCAATATAATCACATGTTGCATAATTCAGTTTGGCGGGTTGTTTTGATAACAATAATTTAAATTTTCCACTTCTTCGTGGGCCTATCACATGTATGTTTAACCTTTAGACTACCGAATTCTTTTTAGAGATATTTCCCCTCTGTACTGGATTAATTTGGAAAAATACCAGTGAAAGGGAACCAATTTTTATAACTTATTATGACTAAAAAACTTTACTAATTCATAAAACGTAACATGAAACAATAAATATAACAACAAATTTACCCTTTTTATAATTTGTGTCATATTGATTTGTACTATTCGTGAAGTTTGCGGTTCAAAAAGCTTTGTAATGTCAGCCATGCTCGTACACATTTGCCATTAGGTCGGGTCTTTGACTTACAACCCCTCATTTTCTATCTCACTGTTACAGTTATGAAAATCATTTACTCCATCCATTTTCAAAGATACACTTCGTACAGAGTCACGATGGCAAATATCTGTAGATCCGTGCAACTGCATAATTTTCACTGTTCAAATTATGTAACAGTCACACAGATTCAACGCGACGTTCTGCCATTAAATTACGCAAAAAACCGTGGAAAATGGCATTTTCAAACTAAAATTATCGATCGTTATTTAATTCTGACACCATCTTTAAGAAAAAAGGTCGCCAAATGTTAATATTACATCATTTCCGCCCACAATGCATTTCAACATCCTTATAATGGACGAGTTCTAGCGCACTGCACATGTCCACGGACTTCGGTATTCAGAGCAAAGTTTGACGTCAACTTAAGTGGACATCGGTAGTCAGAAGGTTAACATAGTCAATATACGTTTACCACCAAAATCTGTGACTGCTTGTGGTATTAAATTTCATATATATATATATATATATATTATATATATCTTTTCAGATTGTTTGTTGCTTTCCTCTGGAGACCATGGACGAGTTACTGGAAATTGACAAGTCAGACAGAACTGAGCAGATAACAGCTCATTTTTTGTTCATATTTTCTAAAGCCATCAACCAATGACAATGTATTTATAACAACTGCCAGCACTATGTATGAATCGGTTTCTTCATAATTTTTGGCAATTAACACAAATCAGTCAAAGGCCAAAATAGCATGTCTATGAGTGCTGAATATAGTGAAGTGTTGAAGTCTTCATTGAAAATCACATCATCGAAACATGCTGCATCTAGATCCAAATCATTTGTTAGGAACACTAGTAAATATGGAATTTCTCCAAAGACCAAGAATTTCAATAATACATTATGTGTTATTAGGTCAAGAAGTTCGTCATTGGAAGTTGTTGAATCATATGGCATATCTGAGGAAAGTTTTGGCATTCAGCCAGCTGTTGAAGTAGTCTGCAGACCAGATGAAGCAGAAGGAAACAAATATAATAAGAGTATGAAAAAAGAATCTCTCTGGAAAAGAACAGATATCAACGTTAGCAGTGTATCGCAACAGCATGAAAGACGGATTACTCACAGTCAGTCTGTTTTGAACTTCGCAAACGAGAACAAGTTTAATGATAAGTTTCATAGAATCTCCAGCACTAGCGCTCTTCACAAACCTGTTCCAGTTGGCGTTCAGAAGTGGAAACCAGTATCCCCGGAATTGCTAGTAAACAAAAACAAATGGAAATCAAAACGTACATGTACACATCCGGTAGAGAAAGATTTGCTTCGGGGTAAGTCACTTGGTTCTGTTCTTGGTGGTAATATCAAAACTGTTACAACCGTGCAATCAGAGAAAATCAAATCTGATTTATACAGAGAAAGGGTTCAGTTAGCACCTATATGCCCAGAGGTAGTTGATGGTAGTGCAGAAGTCGTATATGTTGATGATACACAGAGTTCTGTCATACCAAAATCCAGTAAACGCTCTAGCCATTTCTCCAATTTCTCTCTTAAACAAGAGCCAAAAACATCTTTAGACATTGGAAAAGATGGAATAAAAAGCAATGTTGATAATGTGACAAGTACATGCCCTCCAGATGGGTTTTCCAGTGACATGGTAGCAATTGAATTCCAAAATGGAGATCTGAAGAATAAAAATGTTTCCAAAAAAAGAGCATTGGTGACGACTGACAATATGTGTAACTTGTCCAGTGTCAATGAAGCTCTGGCTGTTACTAAATCTACCTCATCTTTCAAATGTCTCAATAGTCTAGCTAAAGACAAATGTTCTGTTACATTGGTGGAGTGTGGAGCAAGTGACAAAAAACCTGCAAAGCGACTTCCAAAACGTGTTAAAAGATTGACCAAATCTGTAATGGATGAAGTCAACTGCAGGAATAGTACAAATGACGAGGTGCAACCATTCTCGAGTAAAGAATCTCTTGAACAGCATTTGACGATGCAATTACCATCTGCATCCAAAATTATTAAAAAGACCAAAAAGAATAGGAATCCATCTCTTGCTGTACTTGCAGCCGCTATTCAGCAGACCAAAAAAGGCAAGCATACAACCAAAAACAATATTATTTGTTTGAATAATCTACAAAAATCTCCCAAAGCATGTGCCATACAAAGTAAACAGTCTTTAATCGACAGTGACCAATTGGAACATAACAGCATGAGTTCTACTCCTTCCACAGAGCAAACTGTGATTGATCAAATTGATGAGATATTGCTTGATAACAATTTTTCGAGTTTTCCATCAAAGTCGAGGAAACTCCAAATCCATGAGCCTAGAGCAAGAAACCGGATGATGATGTCCACACCATCGGACTATTCATCATCATCAGACAATAGCATTAAGACGGGAGAAAATAATAAACGACTTAGAAAACCACGACAACGACTGTCTGAATCAGATACTGACCCCATACCCATGTCTGATGTGACTCCACAGTCTAATACATCCAATGTATCAATTTACCAAGACGATGTGACAAAATCTACAATGCCTATGGATTGCAGCCCTTTAACTGCTAAATCAAATTGCATAGTGTCAGATTTTGAGGGTAGTAATCCACGTGATCTCGATGCTATATTGAAACCAAACGAATCCTTTGAGACCAAGCTCGATATTCCAAATATAGATCTTGTGAAAAGTGGACTATTTTGGAAAGAAGAGTACATGAATTGTTTAGATCATGATCGGTTTCCCCTGGTTGTGCTATCTCGATTAGATGACAAGGTACTTCTGTCACTGGAAGAAAGTGACAATGATATCTGTGACATTTATAGTGTTTCATCAAATTTGTCTTTAAGTGATGTTGATTTTTCAATTGTGGACCAAGATGCTGTTAAAGATGTTGACTGGAGTGAGGATAGCATGTTGAGTAATGATGAAACTGAATCAGTTTATAATAGTCCATGTGCTTCGTTTGATGGTTTTAAGAATGATGAAATTCAAAGTGCTGTTTGTGAAGAACTGACATCAATACATTATTCTCTGTGCAATAAGGGAAGCCCTCGGGACATAAGTGATGACAGCAATGTGAAAAATATTGCTAATGTTACCATTGGTTTTGATGATATTCAGGACGTACAGCCCTCTTGTAGTCAAATGAGTGATAATGCTGATGACTTGCATTCTTGTACAGAACATGGTGAAATGGGTCCAAGTAATACCAGTTCTTTTTTGTTACAGAAATTATCGGATACAAAAACTGACAAGAACTATTTGCCAAAAGATCTTTCAGAAGTTAAAAGCAAGCATAATACTATTTGTACCGATGGGCAAGTTGTTGATCATGGCTTGCATTCATGTGCCACAAAGGGAAATGTTTCTGATCTTAATCCAGATTATAAAAATCTATCCAAAGACAATCTGGCCAAGATGAACTCGTTTTTCTTGACAAATAATGGTGATTCGCAATATGAAAATTCTATTAATATTGTCAATTCCATCACTGCTAGTGTCCCAGCCATTGATGATGGCAAAGATCCTGAGATGAGTGAAGTTTTTCATAGAGATATTACAGGTTCTTGTAATTTGGGAAGTGGAAATGAATTAAATTTGTCTGCAACATCGTCCTGTGAGAGTGTGATTGAAAAAGAGGGAGCTCCAAATGATGGAGTTGTGAAAGATGGTGGAAAAGAATGCAAAGATGTCACAGATTCTTTGCACGAGAACGTGACCTGTCAAATTGCAAATTCTCCTTATTACCAGTCTACAATAGAGACTAGTCCGATTGCAAAAAGTCCCCTATGTCTGTCTTCCCACAAAACAAAAACTGCTCAAGAATTTGCTTTTGGTGGCAACAATTCATTCGACCGAGATCATCAGAATTTGTTTCCCGAACTTGGTGCCAATTCATCTATTCGGAAAGCAGGTTTTTGTGTTAGTGGTAAAAAAAATGAAGTGCCTAGCATTTTTGTCAAAAATTCTTTTGACAGTGTTACAGAAAAAAGTTTGTTGCATGATGAAAAATATATTTCTGATACTGGTAGTGATGGACATCGTCATAATGAATACCATGGTAATGAACAGAATCAGCAGAATTGTCATATTGAATCAGATTTTTCTGTCGATAGTATTTCTAAACAAATTCTCTCCTCATACCGGTACGACTGCATTGAGCATACACAGACTGAAGCAGATGACAGCAGTATGTCGGGAACCTGTAAAAAAGGTTTAGAACACATGCTAGATAACATGAGAGAAGTAGAAGCCTGTACCTCACCCAGTGATGTCAGCCAAGCAGATTCCTTGTCAAACAGACAATTAGATAGCTTTGCAGACATTTTATTGGACGATCTGAATATATGTGATGACGGGATTGATTGTATCGCAACAAGCACAGCTAATAGGGTAAAAGATTGCAACATTCCTCAACAAACAGATTTCCTGATGCAGGAGGTCCTCAATTGCCTTGGATCTGGCATACTAAGTTTGCAAAATGGTTGGAACTCAGGAAATGATAAGACTGTTTGTACTATAGCAGCACCAAGTGAGCAAGACAATTCAAGAGTGTTGTGTCCCAGCAGTGAATTTCAAGATGGGATTAGATTTAAAGAAAACCCGATTGTAATAATCTCACACAACGAGTTGCAGAGTGACACTGACCTTAATGAATCTGACAATTCTAGCAAAATATCAACTTTACCTAGTCCTGAAGTGAAAGTTGTCTTGAAAAAAATAGATCTCAAAAACACTAGTAAAGTAGGAGATATACACTTGGATAGGATTTCTAACATTGGAAGCCCATCTTGGAAGATAAGTTATGATACCAACAACATATTGGAAGTGAATAATAATGTTAAGCCTGCTTTGAAAATCAACTCCAGTATACACAGTGCATTGCCAATGAGTAAGACAGGTAACATTGAAAGCCCTGCTTTAGAAATGCACAGTTTATCATCATTTGAAAAATCTGGTGGCAATGGAAGCCCTTTGAAGGTCACTTCAGATAAACACATGATATCATCACCAAGGAAACCACAGCTAATATTTCAAAAGAGCGAGGATAATCAATCAAAAAGGAAGAAAGGAAAGCAATATTGCCAAAGCTTAATTTCAAATGATCTCAGGAAGTCTGACACTGATGGAATTACTATGTATGACAAAAGCAAAATCAATACAAACATTGATTGTGAGTCGGAACTTTCTGTTACCAGTCCAAATAAATCAAAAGGACATGTGCTTGATACCACCGAGTTTGGGAAAGCAATAACTGCTTCAATATCAAAAACAAAGAAATTAAAAAGAAACAAATTGTGTCACAATTCAGCAGAGAATCAAAGTGAAATTGATAAATCACAAGACTCTCAAAAATCGGTACCCAAAGCAGTGTTGTCTTTGGATGCACCGAATAAACCTACATCTAAGTTGGCTCTAAAGATTATTCGGCAAAGAGAAAAAGAACAAGCAGCAAATAAGAAAGCGAATTCCTCCTTTCCATCTTTAGAAATGGCACCATTTAAGGATATAATTTCGTCAAACTTTCTAAATTCGACTGATACAAAAGCATTTGGTTTTCCACCAAAAGTGACCTTTGGAAAAAGCTTTCGAAAAACAGATAAGAGTAGAACGAATGATGTTGGAACTGAAAGACACCGATCACCGTTAGACATGTGTGGAGACACTAATGAAAATATCAAGTTCATTACAAGTAAGGAGCCACCAGTGCCTTTGTTCAAGTCCCCAAAGACTTCAGATCGGCCAAATTTGGTTTTTGGTGACATTAGTTTAATAAATGATGTTTCGCGGGGGAAAAACAGTGTGTTGGATGTGTCAGCAGACACAGATTCTCAAGTGGAATCACCAGTGAAAGACAGCACCATGAAATCAGAGCTGTTGTCCCGATTAGAATCGGTGTTGAACACTTCATCAAGTTCCATAGTATCATCACCAACCAGCCCGAAATCTTCCACACCATTGATAGTGAAACGAAAGCAACAGATTGTGATGTTTTCACCCATAGTACGTTCCACGTCTGTTAGTAAAACCGAGGATGTTGATATTCCCATAGTAGCTTCTGAGTCTGTTACAAAAAGCATCCTTAAAAACAGTACTTCAAATATACTGGCTGAACTTAAAAGTTTGTCGTCTGCTAGTGTTGGAATGAAATCATTCAATAACTCGTTTTTAAGTACTGATACTTTTGAAAGTACATCCCAAACATCAGATGATGGTGTATATGGGGAACACATACAGCAATTCGATTCTAGTATGATGAGAGAAATTGATAAAACTAATCTTGATCTTAATGCATGCACAAATGTGGCACAATATCAACTAAGTGCAATGGAGGAAAATAGCGTTAAAGGCATGGACATTGTAGATGGAAATTACCCCACTGCTGAAGCCACTAACATGAGCTCTATGGTTTTGACTAAACTGGGAAATAGTCCACACAAAATGGATGATAACAATACAAGGGACGCCTCTGATTTGGAGAAAAGTATGAACCATGGCAACAATTTCGACTCTGGTGACATAGCTAAGCTGGAAAATAGTCACAGCGATAAGGATGGCAACTGTTCTGGCACTGAAAACGATGCTACCACTGGAGAAGAAACAAACGGTGTGGATGAAAGTTATGTAAGTACATGCAGCAACAAGTCCACCATGCATCTTACTGACCTCTCCAGCATTCATGTCTGTGACGAAGATGCTCAAGAATCTACTCTTGAACCCACTTGTGAAGAAACTAGCACAGGAAATCTGCTAGAAGGAGATGCGAGTCAGGTGGAAGGTTCATTGTTGTTGAATTATTCCGAATGTCTGAATGTGTCTAACAACTGTGAAGTAGATGATACTAATTGTCAGGAAGTTGTAAATAATGTAGCACAAGATGTTGTAAGTACGTTTAAAAACGTCGAGCAATCAGATGAAGTGCCTGCTCCAGAGTCTCGTAAAGAGGCCGAAACGGACAGATTGAGCCAGTCGAATGATGAGGCAGTGTCGCAGATTGAAAGACGGCAGGAATCTAGTGTGTGTGAAAGCAGTGACCAAAGTGAAAGTGAATCGGAGTCTAGTGATGATCAGTCTTCAGCGGTTAGTTCTGAAGATCCATCAGACCACGCAGTGCAAGAGGATGATGCTGATAATCAGGAATCTGATGAAGATGATGCCATTTCACTTCTAGCTCCATCTGATGCTTCCTTCCTTTCTGATGAAGATGAACATGAAGATAATAACCGGTATGATTTAAAGCATTGGTTTTAGATTAGACAAAAATAACATTTAATCAGGTGTAAGTAAACACATGGGAAAAATATATTATTAATTTAAAAAGTTTTATTAAAATTGTGCTTGGAGAAAACCTGATCGTGATTGATATTTGACGTATAATAATTGTGAATGGGACCATGAGTGAAATCAAAGTTAGTAACTTAAAGCTGATGTTTACATGCACCACTGAATTTAATTAAAAATATTTGTCAGCATTTTAACACGTATGACATTTTATTGTACAATTAATTTTACAGAGTCAAATCTCCCGTTACAAACAATCGGGTGTCAAGCTTGAAGTCTGGTGCAGGCAAATCGAAAGAACCTACATGCTCAACAACAATTGAAAGTGAATCCAACATACATAGCAAAGTTATCAGTGGATGTGAGCAGAAAGTTCAATGTTTAGAAAAGCCTAAAGAAGACCGTGTCAATAACGATACTGTTTTTCAACTTAGTGAAACATGTTTGATGAGCAAAGATATTCCAAATCAGCAGGTGAGATATAGCACTAAACACCCCACCGGTAAGGATAGCTTATCATACGTTTCTCTTCATGTTTTATTTCAAGTATACACTATATTTTTGCCTCATTTTTTATTAAAAAAAAAATATGCTCTACATTAAACCTAATATTCAGCACTTAATTAACATAATCAGCACTGAATTAACATCTAATAATAAGCTTTAAATTAACTTAATTATAATCAGAAGTACACTAACCTAATAATTATCACTAAATTAACAATTGTGCTGCAACGAATTAACATAATCGGCTCTTACTTAGATAAATCTTAGTTATATAAAGAATAACACATTAGTGGCTGTTAGTCTTAGATATCATTTACCTTATAATGTGTTTTTCCAAACATATCTTGACTAGTTAAAGTTAGATACGTTTTTAAACAACGAGTTGAAAGACATTTGAATTCTAACGGTATTGTATTTCTTACATAGGCCATTGTAGTTTTAAACATATCGCTTAAGTGACCTCATTTCACCTACTGCATGAAATGACCAATCGCTTGTCTTTGAAAATCGTACGAGAATACTAATAAGGAATTGACATTGATCATGGATGACCTGAGTGACCCCTTAAACAACGACGTTTGTTTATCGAATTATTATTTTAGAACAATAACGCATACAGGTGTGTAAGAAATCAATCTTTTTTTACTCTCTTAGATATCCCTTTTACAGTCTGCTTTACATTGGCAGTTAAACTCTATTTGTACATGTTCAGTAAAACCAGTATTAACATGCACAAATTATCAAATCGAATCGCTATCCTCTAACTAAGCATCTAACTATGGATGTTACAAAACGTGGTTTCTTAAGATAGGTGGTTGCTAATACAGATTCTGCTTTATCAATCTGATAGGTGATTAGTAGAGATGGTCTTGAAGAATTTTAGATTATATGTATATTTCGTTGATACAGCTACATGGTTTTTTTTTCAGGTTTATCTCGAAACTTTGCGTGGGTTTATTGAGAAGAAGAACCTCTTCAGGTATGCTGAATTATCAAACATCTTGCTTTACTGTGGTATTATGCCCCCTAATCCCATCTCCATGCAGAATGTAACTTACTCTGGGAGTATGTTGGAATCTTTGCATGAAGGGCATAAATGATTTTCAGCTTAATCATGCACTTGTGAATAGAATAGCCACAGAAGTGTAAAAGAATATATTTTTTGGTAACCAATAAAATGTAGTCGAGAGCTTATATTGGGTAAATATTGACAAATAAGTAAAATCTTAAACATTTTCTAAATTTTAATGGATACATTTTATATATCATGTTATGGCTTGCTTCTAGTTCCAATGAAAATGGCCATCAAATCTTGGTGTAAGCTTCTAGTTCCATTTGACACCAAGATTTGACGGCCATTTTCAATGTTGGTATAAAACATAATCATTTGTGTCCATGCGACATGACAAATGTTAAAAATAAATGAATAAAAACTTTCTGTCTTTGTCAGTGAAAAACAAAATCATATAACTTCTAATAACTATCAAGAATATCCCCTGTTGGTTCTTTACCAAGTTCTTTTTGTTGTGTATGTTTTGTACTTGGATTTCACATTATTTCAAAAGGCATCAATTGTGTACATGGGCAATTTTAAGAAGGAAACCAATCCAATATGGTTTGCTGCACCAAATGTCATGATATGTGTTTGTCAAATCAAACTAGTATCCATTTAATAAACCGAGTCCCAGTTTGTGGTCTGCATCATAGTATTTTGTGAGAATTAATGATGTGTGGTTTTTTTTTAGATGTCTGGATGTTTTGAAGCAAATTGAAAACAAGAGTGGAATTAAAGTTGAATTGCCAGTAGATATGCAGTTTGACATCTTGGAATTGAGCATTGAATTTGGCTACACCGCTGGAGCGTTCCAAATCATGAGCAAATTGTATGCCAGGCCGCAACTACTAGAAACTAAGTACGTTAGCACTTTATCATTTCATTTTATATCCTTTGACTAAGGTGAGAGTAGCTGTAATGCGGATGCGTTTTGCAAAGCTGTTTTACTAGAGCCGACCGAATTGCATGGTGATGGCCATAACAACTAAGGCGTATCATAAAATATTGTTTGTTTCCGGTTACCCGACTGACCCTAATTTGAACCTGCCGACCCTAAATCTTTTTTCGTATGTCCAAACATTTTTTTTAATAGAACATCGATTTCCACGAAAACTATTCCAAAACTATTTAATATCCATAACTAAAATTATTTCCCAAAATATGTTTTTCCTACCTACATGTACCTACCCTATATTTTTTCAGCATGTAATCGGAAACGAGTAACTTTTTTTTCCCCGGCCTAATATAATCAGATCTGTCAACTCTCCTGTTTTACACACAAGTCTCCTGTTATTTCATAATTTCTATTTTTCTCTTACGAAATCACAATGTTCTAAGAATACACCAATTCCTCAAACCATGCATGAAGTTTTATATTTGCTAATTTTGGCCAATTTCGAAATATTTTGCCGAGTGTAATCTTTTAAAACATTATCTTTTGCCAAGAATTGCTTGATATAAGAGTCC
This sequence comes from Melanodrymia brightae, assembly GCA_032273805.1. Classification (NCBI taxonomy): domain Eukaryota; kingdom Metazoa; phylum Mollusca; class Gastropoda; order Neomphalida; family Peltospiridae; genus Melanodrymia; species Melanodrymia brightae. Next base: position 14,284 of record JAUTCZ010106663.1, read on the forward strand.
TAAAAATGGTGTTTTATTTGTCTCATGATACAGAATGCAAATTTTAATATAAAATATATAAGATGTTTGTATGTACTGTTTGGGTGATGGGGGTGGGGGAAAGAGGGTGTTGGCAAAAGTACATTTTTTTAAAATATGTTGATAGAATAAATGTCAGGTTTTTTTTCTATTTTCCAGTTATGTAAAGATTTTCGATTTGGACATCGATGCGTGTCAAGTTGTCCTTACGAACCACAATCCTACCCAGTTGGACAGACATGTGCTCTTTACCCACACTAGATCCTGGACAGACATGTGCTCTTTACCCACACTAGATCCTGGACAGATGTGCTGTTTTCCATACTAGATCCTGAACAGATGCGCTGTTTTCCCTGCTAGATCCTGGACAGATGTGCTGTTTTCCCTACTAGATCCTGGACAGATGTGCTGTCTTCCATAATAGATCCTGGACAGATGTGCTGTCTTCCATACTAGATCCTGGACAGATGTGCTGTCTTCCATACTAGATCCTGGACAGATGTGCTGTTTTCCATACTATATCCTGGACAGATGTGCTGTTTTCCATACTAGATCCTGAACAGATGTGTGCCATTTTTACACACTAGATCCTGAACAGACATGTGGTTTTCACACTGTATCCTGGACAGATGCCCCATTTACCCACACTAGATCCTGGACAGATGTGCTTTTAACACTGTATCCTGGACAGATGCGCCATTTACCCACACT
>JAUTCZ010106773.1:0-15006 GCA_032273805.1 Melanodrymia brightae
TGTATGTATGTATGTATGTATGTATGTATGTATGTATGTATGTATGTATGTATGTATGTATGTATGTAGATATATATGTGTATGTATGTATATATTTATATTTATAAAGAGAATTTTAAAATAATTATTGTTAGTATAAATATAACATAGTATATTCAGTAGTAAATCTAACCTTCCAAATATTATGTTTAAAACAAAGTTTTCAACTTGATAATACACCATTGACTGCTATTCAGGGTCCATTTTACATCTGTTATAAAATTGCTAAATCAACAAAACTACTCCTTTTCATCAAGAGTTAACAATAAATTGATTAAAAGGTGTATATTTCCCGAAAACTATAACAGTTTGCTATATATTACATCAAAATGCATATTAATGTTTTTTGTACAAATTTGTCAATGAAAATATTTGTGGATTACTTGAATACTTTGACTATATAGATTATCAGGGCTAATTCTGTTTCTCAATTCAATGCGAATGTCATTATCTTTATCTTTATAATAATTTATGTTCATGAATAATAGAAATGTTTGACTTATTTGCTCAGCAAGTTCAAATACGAGGGATTGAAGAAGCGAAGATTTCTAAGAAGAATCGGTGTGGAATTATCAGCTTTGTTCGAAATTTTGAGGTAAATGATGCAAAGAATGTTGTGGAAACAATGATCAGGATAACATGGAAAATAGTTTTCTGTAATCTGTAATCGACAGGGGAGGTGTGGAGGTGGGGGGTCTGTGGAAAATATTTATGATTGACAAAATAGTGTCATATATATATAGTAACACAAACATAATTACTAGGTATATTAATGAAAAAACTGATTAGTTGTTTGGTTTATAAAAGTTTGCACATTGAATTGAATTGTAATACGTTCGTTTGCTGTTTTTGCATGTTTTAGTGTTGAGTTAAAGAAAGTGCTCGTTTCCTAGGGGTTACAACTATTAGTTTGCTATATCAGCATTCATTATTTCCAGAATTTAATGCAGTTTTTCACCAGAAGTACTATGTCCATTTTGAATACTACTTACTACACTACAAGGCAACAAAGGACTTTTTATTATAGTCAGAGAGTTCTTGTTATTATACATGTTGTATTGTTAATTATTTACTATCAATGGACTGCACTGTACCTATATTGTATTTTTTTGCAGGATTTTGCAAATTTTGCTGAAACCATTTTCAAGGGTTCTGACAGACATGCAGATCTCAACAAAGCCTATGTCAAACTGGTGCACGTTATATTTGAACAGATAATGCGAGTAGCGAATGAGCATCAAAAATCTCCTAATGAGGTAGTCATGATGGGTTAGTATATTTTTCTTGAATCTTGACGTAGTCTTGCACAACGTACTCGATTCTTGCCAAACTGCTTCTATATTGAACTGAACATAAGAATAAATTTATTAGAAGAAAGCAAGCACACACATGTAAAGTGATAACATGTATTTTTAGGATTCTTACATACACTAAAGGATCAAGCAACTCTGTCACAAGCATGGCCATTATAGGACTCAAAACACATTTAAAGATTTTGCCCAATAGTAATACAAGGAGAAAAGAAGAGCTATAGAAAAACATAGCTTTGCAATAAGAAAGTTTGAAATGGGTGTAATTTAAATTTGGTTGCTGAGTTGTTTATAATTACAAATGCATTACAAACTTAGTTATAACTTATTTACATGCTTATACCCAATTAAGATTCAAGCACGTCTGTCCAGGACAGAAGTTAGTGTTAGTATGATAGAGGAAGCCTGCTACTCCTAATTGATAAGTAGCAAGGGATGTTTTATATGCACTTTCCCACAGACAGGACTGTACCTACCACAGCTTTTGTTGAACCAGTTGTGGACACTGGTCGGTGGAAGTACACCTACCCATTGAGCCTTGCGGAGAACTCACTCTGGGTTGGAGTTGGTACTGGGATTAAAAATCCTATATGCCATGAATGGAATTCAAACTCGGTACCTACCAGCCTGAAGTGTGCAGCGTTAATGACTACACCACGGAGGCTTGTTCAAACTTTAGTCATTGCATGCAGTTTAAGTACTATTAACTAACTGCCAGAGTTATACCCATTTCTAACTTAATGATGCATGTCATTGCAACTAGAATATCAATAATTATGTTGTGCCAGTGTTCGATTTTGAGGCATGTCCGGGACTCGCAAAAATCATGCAGGAATCTCAGGCTTGCCTGGCATACGACCCCGTATGGCTCGTAAATAAATTGCGTTGATTTTTCAAAATGACAGATCACTTAATTGACACTGATTGTGTTGTAGTTTTAGTAGTATATATGCACATAGGTTTCCACATATTATATTTAACAAGCTGATAGCATATTGTAACTGAAAACATTTACAGTAAAAATTAGTTTTATATTAGGGCTCCCTGGATTGGTGGCGGGCTCTCAAGATTTGCAAACAGGGAGTCCTTATGATACTTAAATTTTTTAAACCAAAATCGCACACTGTGTGCCCATAGCTAGTTAGAGTATTCAATAGCATTAACAATACATGGTATTAGACGTTAACTATTATAATTGTTGGAAGTATTTGTTTTATATCTATTAATGTAACAATCATTGTTTAATAATAACTGTTTATTGCTATACATAGTTTTAAGAAATAAATTCTCTTTTGTTTGATATTTTCAGAAAACTATCACAGAATGTTTTGTAAGTATTTGTTTGTTTTATTCCTCGATTGTGAATGTGAAAACAAATATTGTTCTTTTCAATTTGAGCAAATTTCAACTAGCAATAATTATCAGTGAACACTATTTTTATCAATAAATGTTTCTAATTGGCATTTTCTTTTTCAGCCATTCTCTCTCAGTTGAAAATTGCTAGTCTTGATGGAGAGAAAAAGGATGCCAAGCAGATGTACACTGAAAACCTGTTCAAATACACAACTGGCCTCCTAGGCAGACCACTGGAGAAACTACATGTTGGTTTATTTCACTCATTTTCCAATGCTTTTCCTTACAAATATGATCTTTCAGCTGTATTCTCTAATAATCTTTTCATTTTTCTCATTCACTGAGCTACATGTATTTAATGCAACTTCTGGTGTCTAGTTTGTTAATCATTACATGATCTGATTATCTTTTTCTATAATTTTTCCTATTTTTTCCAATATATTGTGTTGACCAACTGTAGCTAGGGACAAAACTATACATACGAAATCACATTATCGTTATGCAAACTAGACATTAGGACTTCAAATAAATAAACTTTTATCTTTATCTGATGAACTTATTGGCACATCCAAAAACCTCCTTTTAATAGAATTTTGTAACTTTATTCCTGAATATGTTGACATTGTTCTTCTATTGTAGATATTTTTTGAAGGCGTCGAGAGTCAGATGTCAAAGGGAGTTAAAGCAGAAGAAGTAGGTTTCCAATTAGCATTTAGTAAACAAGAATTGAGAAAAGTTATCAAGGAATATACAGGCAAAGAGGTAAGCTGTTAGAGATACTAAGAAGCAAAGACTTCAATACTTTATTTTAGATATTTGCATTTTAAATTACCACTGTACATCACTAATAGTCTGTTAAATTGATCAAAATACTTACTGAGCAGACTTCCATTAACTCTTTAATAAATATTATAAATATGTTATAATCTTTTGAAATATATATAATTATTTAAATTTTGACAACTTATTTGTCATGTGCACTTTCACTTGAAGATGAAATGTAAGTATTACTGTGTAAGACCCGCTTTCCATTAGCGCGATTTTATATCGATGTAGTGCATATACATAGTATCTTTTCCATATACGTGATTCCATGGGTGGGCATTCAGCACGAGGGAAAAAAGAGTCGATCGATGAGCGATTTTTTCGCGAATATTTTTGCATTCTGTGACATCACAACGTTGTGGTATAATTAAAAATGGACAACAATAATGTAAAGAAGGTAATCAAGTTGACTATGGATCAGCAAGATACCATGATGACGTTGGTAGAGGAAAACCCATTACTTTACAATTATACAGTGTAGGGATCACCTCAACAAGGTCGTTACCACCAATACATGGAAGAAGATGGCAACGCAATTAGCTGTGGAGGGCTTTGATTGTAAGTACTTGATATAATAATTTTCAAACGATAAATCATAGGTAAGTACACTGCGATGACATCAAATTGTATAGAGGAATCCGCATGTGAAAACAGATATGGAAACACGTTAATGGAAAGCAGGTCTAAACCAAGATCTATATCTTTTTAGATTAAAATAAATTGTTATGGTAAACAAATGTTTGCCTTTACTGGTCGAAGGATGTGGTGTAGGGATAAAGTGCATATAAATTGGGAAAAAAACCCACTTGTGTGCACAATTGGGATTCGAACGTATAAGATGCCTTGCTACTAATAGAAAAAGAGTAACCTATGTGATAGTAGCATGCTTCTTCTGAGACCATGTGTTTGACATGTAATAGCTGCTTAGTTGAATAATTAACCATGGTGATGTTGAACAGTTTGTCCTTTAATGGATATGTTGTAACCAGTGGATATGTAATTGTATATATATCAGTAACAACTACTATATTTTTTTATTTAGCTGCTGATATTTGTGTATATATGTACTTATGTTCTTTTAGATCAAGAAAAACTTGGAGCACATGTATAAAAAGGTTGAGAAACAGCTGTGTGAAGACGAAAATTTACTCCAGGTCATTATATATTTCTTTTGTACTTTGTTTCATGCTTGCTTATCCCTAGCAACAACCATAGATCTACATATAGTACTTACCAGTAACCATAGTGCAGTGGTTAACATCTAGGGCTTAAGACTGGTAGATACTGGCTTTGAATCCCATTGGATTTGTAATCACAGTACCAACTCCAACCCAGAGTGAGAGCCCCGCAAGGCTCAATGGGTAGTCGTACTTACACCGACCAGTGTCCACAATTGGTGTAACAATGGCTGTGGTATGTACTGCCACTTATCAAATATGAGTAGTTGATTTCCTCTCTCATACTAACTCTAACATCTGTCTTTGGCGGGCAGTCGAGACAGCTGGATTGTCCAGGACAGACATGTTTGAATCTTAATTGGATATAAGCACGTAAATACTGGGATGTTTTTGACTACAGTCATTCATAACCTGCATCACATTGTTGTCAAATGACCTGGGAATTCAGTGCAGTCGTTAGTGTACTCATCTAAAGTGTGAGAGGTTCCAGGATCAAACCTTCATTGAAACATCACCACCAAAAGCCTAATGTAGCAAACTGGTTGATCAAATTCGTGGTATCTACCATTCTGTCTATGGAAAAAGTTCATATATAATTATATATAATAATTATATATATTATATTGCTGAATCTGAATATATACTGGTATATAAAAGATCCATTGTTGTTAATTGTAAAATGTAGCAGGTTTTCAAAATTACTGGGGTACACCATGTTTGACATCCTAAAGGTGATAATTAATTATTGAATGTAACTGAATGATAAGATTTCTTTGTAGGTTGTATGGCACGACATGCAGGACGAATTCACCAAGCAGTGCAATTACTATCACGAGTTCATCAAGAAGTGTTACGGAGATTCTCAGATAACCCTCGAATTCACCATCAATGACGTCCTTCAGTACTTCTCCGATATTGCACAGTCTCACTAGACATTTTTACACAAAACTATTCAGTGTCTATCAAATGTATGTGAGATTATGAGTGTCAGGTTTTCAAATACAAAGTTTCTTTTGTCCGAATTCAAGAAACGAGTTGTTAGAGGAAACAATTTTTCAAATAATGTTCTTCAGTGTTACATGTTTATGAAATTGATAAAATTGGTTCGTTGAACAAGAGCACTGGAACACATTGATTAATATTCATCAGTTATTGGATGTCAGACAGTTATGTTGACACATGGTGTCAGAAGAACCTGCTGCCACATAGACTACTTTTACTTAATAACAAGGGGTTGGTTAAATTCATTTTCCACAGGCAGTATATAGCAAACATAGGCTCGCCAGGACCGATATGGCCACTCCGGCATTTGCAAGACCAATATTTCACGTTCTAACACACAAAAATGTGTTATGCATACCGTTTCAGAGCACCAATTTCCAAATTGTTTCCTAGTTTCACATGTTGCCCTCTTCTGGTCTGCCGTACAAATCCAAATCAGCTTCCGAACACACCACAGCCTTTTATTAACCAGTTGTAGATCACTGGTTGGAATGGAAAACACCCAACAGGTTCACTAAACTTTATGAAATGTAGAGCCCGAGGTGAGGATAGGGATTGGGTTAGTATACGAGGAATAAGTGCATGCCCTGCAGGTGATTCTTTGCATGTATGAAGATGTGTGATTTTAATCAAAGTATTTCAATTTAGTATTGCCAACCTGGTAATAAACTAGTTATACAGAAGAAAAGTATAGATCTGGGAAATATGAACTCTGTCTCCAAGTTTCCTGCAAGAAGACAAGTTGTATCTTCGGACATACAGTACACAGTTGTATATTTGATGAATACCGGAAAGCTGTATTAGTGTATCAGGACTGTTTTAATCAGACCCATTAATTGCAAGAAACATGTACCCATGTCCAAATCTATGGATTGTGAGGTCAGCAGTTGTAATCATCCAACAAGTAGGTCCTATAATGCATGTGGTTAATAATGATCATTGCATTGTGGGTCTTTCAAATTTACAGTAATATTTTTTTTATGTTTTGTTTTAATGACTGTATTTATGAATACATTAGTTTTGTTTCAAGACAAAACAAAGTGCAATATTTTATTTATATAATTGGCAATGTTAATAAAACCAAAACAAAAACCCCATAACTGGCTTGTCTTATTTGTGTTGGTTCATATTGTATATTGAGAAATAATTGGCATTCATTTGATAAACCGATTAAAGAAATTTAATGGATGTCTGTAACGACTAAAGAACTTATTCATGAACTGCACATTACATAGGAAGATATGTTTTACAGCAGACGTGGTTTTCAAAAAGTTCTGTCAATATTGTAGAACAGATTTAATTTTAATATTCTGTTCATGATGACCAACTTTTCATGATGGGTCTGAATATTGTTGTTGCTATAATTTAATCGCCAAAATACATGTTTTGTATCATGGATATTGCCAGTAAGATTTGTCCAAAATTATGCCTAAGAGAACAAATGTTTTCTGAACCCAAAGATACTTGAACCAATAATACAATGACAGTCACCTAGTGGTTTGATAAAATAGGAAACATTTAACATGTTGCACATGGTCATTCAGAGTTCTCTGCACAAAATCTGGATAAACTAGTGCTAGATAGAATGTACAGACAACCACCAAGTCGATTTGATGGTAACTGAAGCGAGTAGGAGCTCTATATAAATGCTGATAACATAGTCCCCTCTTGAAAGTGAAGCTGTGAGGCATGGGCAGTTGATCCAACTCGAATTTTGATTGTTTTTGTGTTCAAAACACGCCCAGGTACTACATGCATCATGTCGCCTGATCTAAGCCTAGTAAGGGACCATGCATAAAAGTCAATGTGTTCCACAATCCGTAGAATTTTCCTAAGTTGGCAGCGTGTAAAACGTTCAAACTGCTCTTCGTGACAAAATGTTGGTCTACAGTTAATCGATCCGAACTGTTCGGATTGTGAAACATTGACATTGATGCACATTCCTTAAAGGGAAATTCCCACTATTTGAACCCTGTATAAGCTATTTATACAAATACTAACCAGTTACATGTACATGTAGGCATCACCATTTTGTTAACGATGATTTAAAAGCATGAGTCGTAAAAATGTCATTTTAACTTTTAAACAGATATATACTTAGTATTTTAAATTTTCTAATCTACTTTTAGTTTTAATATAAACATTGTTAATATCTTTAATTTGGTAAATCTTTCGAAGTTATATTTAGCTAAGTACAATTAGTAGCTCTATCTTACTCAGACCATAAAATGAACATTTATGCTACATAAAAAGTATATTTTATCATCTATCATGTAAAGTTAATAGTAATACGGTTTACTACGATTAATATGACATAACAAATTTGCAATATGTAATATATGATTTTTAATAATGGCTACATATTATATATTATTTTCATTTGGAAAAGGGGTACTTGTCCTAGTTCATCAAGAATAACTCTGGGTCCATTTTTTTTAATATTGGGCTAAATAAAAATACAATATCGAAAATCAGACCTAGAGTTAAGCATTACCAGTGGCAGTACTATTTCTAAATTGCCCCTCCACCATCCTGTATCAATGCATTTGAACGTAACTAAATTCAATTGGCAGGATGGTTTAGATAAATTTATTAATTTACTCATTCCTTTTGTAACAAATATACATGTATATCAATATTGTAAAGTTAATCAAACCATTATAATTGACATCAACTAATACACAACTATTGATCAAAGTACAGTTGATGACACATGAACTCCTGGATCTTCATTTTGTTGTTTACTGTCAATACAAGAACATTTTTAAACATGTTAAAACTGTATTCTCTATAATGTCAAATGTCATTGCCGCTTGAAACCTTCTTGTATTTAGCAAACGTCTAATCTAATAGTTCCTCCTTTCTACTCTTTTCGTGAATCACTTTGGCTCTTTCCTTCAGTCGTTTCTCTCTCTCGTATTCCTTCATACGCAATACATAATCTTCATATTCACACACATCATATTCGTGATAAGCGTGCGCACAAGATTTCATGTGCAGTAAGTTTTGCTGTCGACATTTGAGGAAAGTGAGATAATGGTCAACACAATAGTCTCGTCTGTTCAGTGGAATACTGTACTGAGCAATTTCTTCCCTCGTCGCCTGCACACTTCTTTCTTTGCGACCGGAAGGGAAGCCTATTAGAGGATCAAATGTGGGTGCTTCTGTTATATCTGGTGCCGTGTCTGGATGCGTGACATACGCATATATCACATTTCCCATAATTTAAATTGTTGTGGCACCAAAAGAAAGATCCTTGATATGTTTTCAATGTCAAAATGTATCCAAATTCACTTCCGGTTCAATTTGATTGATTTCCCACCAACAACATAGGGCACCACAGTTGTAATTTCCCCCTGTGGATTGTGGAGCATACTACCAAACGGTACAGTAAAAAAGTTGTTATTAATCTTATTTGACAAAGCGACTTGCTATTCTATTAGTGTTTAGAACAACAACTAATCCCAGGACGTGTTCATAATATCACACACATACATACAGATTAGTAGAAAAAGGAAGTGTCTATTGGCACGATGGTCGTACGGATAAGAACTGTCAGAATAACCTAAACTCCGGTTTTATCTACAGTGTATCATGTACATAATTATATGTAAGGAAAATTTATGATTAACTTATTTAGAAATCATGGCCGGAGAGGGGAATCCGCCTGAGATACGTGAGATTGAATAATCGATTTTACGCTGGGTTTATCCCGTTCCACTCAGTGGTCCAAGACAAGCTGGTACACCAAATATAATGGTGTTAGACATGTATAATCAGGTCAGCGAAAAAGTGAATATAACAGCTATTGCTATTAATCGGCAAGAGTAGCATACTATGTGGCAACATCATGTTTTTTTTTCTGAGACCGTGTGTCCAAATAACCATGTGTCTCACATCAAATAGCGGATGCCTAATAATTAATGTGCTTCTGATTCAGATGTTATAATATTAATGGAACAGTGAAATTTTGCAAAACGTTTTATGGCGCATCATTGACTCGGATGATAAGTGATATAATACCTTACTTTGACCTCTTTCACACGTTTTCATCGTTAACAAAAAAAACCCAGACAAAGTAAAATTTGTTTTATTTAACGACGCCACTAGAAACATCGATTATAAATCAGCGGTTATTGGACGTTAGACGCATGGTCTCAGAGGAAACCCACTGTCGCCACTTCATGGGCTACTCTTACCGAAAAACAGCAACTGGTCTTTTAAGTGATCTATCCCATAGACAGAATAGCACACAACACGGAATTTGATAAACCAGACGTGTTTTACTGGCTGGAACGGGAAAAAACAGACAATACAAACTATAGCTGTGTTTACGACATGTGCCATCGGTGGGGCAAGACATGCTCAACATGCGAACACCTCGTATCACCACGGCTTTATGAGTGATTCGTGACATTAGTCTATTTAAGATACACATTTTCTATATTACCCTCTCCTTTCCCACCCTACCCGCAAAATCACGGAGAACGCTGCCTACTGGCTTCTTTTGTGTGTCTAATAAAACATCTGTGACTAGAATATTAAACCAAAAGCCCCAATGCACCGCCCACAATTTAAGCGATTATGGCACTGTTATCAAAACTGTCTAATCGCACAGACTGTATCTTATCTGTTTCCATGACCTCCTATCTCAGAGCCTTAGACCACCGTCCACTTGTAAAATGGAGAAATCTGAGCAGAATTCTGAACATAAACAAACACATTCATATTCACCCTTGATATATTTAGCTGTGTTCATTCTACTACAAGCGTTAATTTTTGTACACCTGACAATATGGCAGAGGAATTGTATGGACTACTATCAGCAGAAAACATACGAACACAGGCAGTTATTTCATGGTCTAGAAGTGCTGTGCACAGGTCTACAATCAGCAGGTAAATCACAAGTGAGTAATGTGTGTGAGATAAGTTAGTTAGATAGTTACTTATAACTTATTTACGTGCTTGTATCCAATTGAGGTTCAAGAACATCTGCCTTAATAACATAAGTCAGCTACCTCGACTGCCTGTCCAGAACAAAATTTAATGTTTGTATGAAAGAGGAAACTCGCAACACGTATTTGATAAGTAGCAATGGATCTTGTATGCACTTCCCCACAGACAGGACAGTACATACCGTGGCCTTTGTTACACCAGTTGTGGACACTATAAAAAATAGTCGGCGTAAGCGATAGTAGACATACCCATTGAGCACTCTGAGTTCGAATCACTACCAGTATTAAGCCAAACGTGCTACGGAGGCCTGTCTATGTGAGATAAGAAAAATACCAATATGTATTACTAACACACACGCACGGACATGCACACGCGCACGTGCACACACACGCACGCACATTTCAATAATAGTAGGATAACGAATCGCTTGCCATTGATTAATCCACAAGAGTTGGAAATTAAGGAAGTAACAGAGTAGGACATCTGTTTCATACCTTGATCTTTGCATAGATTCAAAACGACCCAGGCCTCTACACAAAGCTGTATGATAAAAGGGATGACTTCAACTTTCCAATAGTTAATTTCCTCTTTTATGTCCAGCAATATTTCATCTGCTCCAGTATATGTGTCTATATATCACAACTTTTGAGATATTTTATGGAATGTTCATTATGCTGATTTTAAGCAACGCCATGTCTTGACTCAGAAGTTGTTTTATCAGGGTTATACCGTCCATGGGCTGGTGAAAACTTTCAAAGACATTCAGAGGCTATTTCACGATATGACGCATCACTGACAAAGATGAGGAATGATGTAATACCTTACTTTGACATGTTTTACTCTTTTTATCGTTTCGATAAAGACAAACCATATGGCTGTGTTTACGACGGGTGCCACCGGTGGCTATTTCATGATAACCCATATGGCTGTGCTTAAGACAGGTGCCACCGGTGGAGTAGAATACGCTCAACATTCGCGAATAATTATCATCACTACGCATTTAGACATGTCAATGTTTTGTTGTTTATATATAAACAAATACAATTTTAGACAATGTGATCAACTTGTTTACTCTTAATACAGTATATAAAATAATTATGTCGATACAGTACATGTACCGCGTACCTTCTAGCAGTAAATGTAATAATTATAGAGCTTCTTTTTTTTCAAGTTACACGATATAATGCGAAGACTGATCAAATGTAGCACACATTCTTTTCCCCGCAGCAGAATAGTGGAAGAACGAGCCAACATGTGCACCATCACCACAGCGATCGTAAAAAGCGAGGAATAATTGATATCTTTAGAGAGATTCTTCTAGACCAGGTCATATAACTATATTTTTAAAAATTATACAGTGTTCAACATGATCGGGTTAATAAATACTCGTATACTACCAAGAATAAGATACGGCACAAGTAATGTGATTGGTTAATACATGTTACGTACTATAGTAACAATCATGTTTGTGGAACTGTTACAGATACTTATGATGTAACTCTTGATTGTGCACGATAAGTAATGTCACGCGCTTTTACTGATATAAGATTGAGAGTGAACTGTTATTGAAAACCATTATTTTCTATGATTTCACGTGCTATGACAATAATAAAGTTATTACACTAACGTGTGTGACATACTGATTTCAGGTCGCTCTTGTTTGGCTGATGTAGGAGTACCATAGAGCCACAGACGATTGACATATTTTGGTTTTGGTTTTTTGTTTGTTCTTCTATACTATTATAAAAAATGTGTGGTAATAATAGAAGAACATACAAAAATTACCACCAAAAAAAATGTGTCAAGCGCTTTTGCTAGTAGCCTACTGACTATGGATTCGTAAAAATGTACTCTTTTTAATTTGATAATTCATTATAAGTGTCACTATTTTATTGTTTACAGGAAAGAGTGATGGAACAAATATGTTTACGAAGAACTGACTTATGCCAGGCTGGTAGGTTGGCGCATGTTATAGGCGTTTTAAGAAAATAGGACTGCATGTTTGCCGACACAATATTATATCATTCGTACTCGGTTAATTATTTTGCGAATACGTAATTTTGATTGCCACAATTCTGATACGAGACCTTAATTAAAAAATAATAATTTCAGAAGGCAAAAAAATCCCCGTTAAAATTAATAGAGTAACTTTGCCACAGGGTAACAGAATATACCGATTCAAAATTTGGCATTCGATCGCATTATTTTTCATTAGATGCCTTTACTATTATTATAAGTCTGATGTTTAAACTAAAAGGAAATGAATATGTACATTGTGCATGCATTTATTTTTATTTCACTGACACTCACTATTTCGCAGGGCCTAAAGGACCGACAGGTGATAAAGGAGCAACAGGTATAGTTTGCTATTCTTATCCATTTACTACTAAAACTATCCCTGCTACTACTATTGCTATCTACTGCTATCTACAACTACACTACTACTACTACTACTACTACTACTACTACTACTATTATTGCTACTTACTACTACTACAACAACAACAACTAGTACTACTATTACTACTACTACTACTACTAGTAGTAGTAGTAGTAGTAGTAGTAGTAGTAGTCTACTATTATAAGTACTACCGCTGCTGCTGTCCCTATTACTGCTACTTATACTTCTTCTACTACTACTACTACTACTACTACTACTACTACAAGTAGTAGTAGTAGTAGTCTACTTCCTTGATTTTTCGATTACCTCTATTTAAACTATACTATACTCAACTACTAACTACGTATGATAGCGATGGACACCCGAAAAACTCACAACAGTGCAAGTTTCCTCCGATTTCCACACAAACGACATGTATACGTGTTAATTATATGAATAACCCCTTGGGATATTGTGGTGAACTATTGTCAATGTTCTGAATTTGTTTATAAGGACCCCCGGGACCAAGTGGTGATCGTGGAGCAGTGGGACCACGTGGAAACGCAGGCCCCGCCGGTTTACAAGGAGACGCAGGTGTGTCCGGCCCGAGAGGACTTCCAGGAGACGCGGGAAATCAAGGGATTAGAGGCGATAATGGGACGGACGGCGCAGTTGGATCTTCTGGTGATGTCGGATTGAAGGTAAAACCGTACGCACATCTCTGCGATTCTGTCGTAGGCTATACGACGGCATCGGATTAACCACGCGACTTCGCGGTAACATGAGACAGTCTACGATCCGATGTTTGACGGGGACGTGGTTGTGATGCGACGAAATCCGCGTCGTGGGGATATGATACCGGGAACGCCATTTATCAGGCTGATGCTGCAGACTCACGACTAGGATGTTACAGACATTTTAAACGGACAGTCCCGACTTTTAAGACGAGTGCCACCGTTACGGTACAAGCTCGTCTTATCCCATTTGCAACATATTTCTGGCTAATACTAATAGACCATTTCTTATTATTAAAATTAACATTTACTTAGATATTATTACTTACACTATCAGTATGTGTATATCCTATGTGTTTTGGACATCCAAATTGCTATAGAAGCTTACTGTGTCCTTTTGTCTATAATAATTTAGTACGTATTAGAGTGGCAAACACGCTTGAACTATGACTATTCATTACATAAGGCATTACTTCTTGACCATTTTCTACCAAACGTTGAACTACTATTTAGCAGAGATACCTGGTATTTTAAACTATAGGGTGTAAAATCGATTAAAACCTATAGTGTATGATTGCTACGACAATGAACATAAAGACCAGACAGTCACCGTTGGCATTTGTGATGCAAATATGTACGGCACAATGAGTGTTACGTTTCAAGGTGTAACTTTCAGGGTGACCAGGGTGGAGCTGGAGATCGAGGTGACACCGGACAGAATGGAACAAGCGGTGTGGCCGGAATCGCTGGAACCGAAGGACCGCGTGGTCAGTGTTAAGTTTACACAACTTCACAAACCTTCAAGAAATATTCAATTTTAGTTTGGTTTTCAATTCTTAAAGTGACATTCCTGAATTTTAAGACGGATGCCATCGTACATGCGCCTGATATTCTATTGTACAATGTTTATTAACATTTACCATCTACTTACATTTTGTTGCTTGGAATATCAATATCCGTTTTTATAGCCTATTATAATCCCAAAGATCCTTTCAGTGTATACAAAGTAAAGTTTGTTTTATTTAACAACGCCACTAGAAACACATCGATTATAAATCAGCGGTCAGACGCACGGTTATATTGACACATGGTCACAGAGAAAACCCGTTGTCGCCGCTTCATGGGCTACTCTTACCGAAAAACGGCAAGGGTTCTTTTATGTGCACTATCCCATAGTCAGAATAGCACACAACACGGAATTTGATAAACCAGACGTGTTTCACTGGCTG
>JAUTCZ010106884.1:0-15000 GCA_032273805.1 Melanodrymia brightae
CTGTCTGTGGGAAAGTGCATATGAAAGATCCCTTGCTACTTATCAATTTGGAGTAGCGGGTTTCCTCTCATACTAAACACTATCTTCTGTCCTGGACAGGCAGTCGAGGCAGCTGGATCGCGTTACCATGACAGACGTGCTTGAACCTTAATTGGATATAAGCACGTAAATAAGTTATAAATAACTAACTAACAGTATCCGCGTATGAAGTGAGACAAACATTTATGAATGCTAGCTACAACATGGTGTTGAGACGCAACCCCCTCCTCCACCCCCATCCTACCCCCACACAATCTATTTACGTTATGGTAGCTCAAATGAAGACGACAGAACTAGAAAAGATCCCATCGCTTTTGGGTTCATCTTATTAACACAAATAGACCAGTGCTGCAGGAATGGCATCACTGAATCATCATGCATTGAATAATGAGAAAATGTGTGTGAACAATTTGCGAATGAAATCGACAACCTTCAAGCTTTTGCCGGACCTGTGTGCTCCTTTCATACAATGATGGACAGCAAACTAGGAAGTCTATTTCGGCAGCAGAGCATATTGTTATTAGGCTGAGGTAAGTTACAAATACAGCAACAGTACACCAAATGTTTTGATATAATATATTAGATTTACTGAATGAAATTTGTTTGTATGGTATTGTTACCACATTGGGATGTCGCAAGACGGTAAAGATAAAGTTTGTTTGTTTAACGACACGACTGGAACATATTGAGCGGTTATTGGATGTCAAACGCACGGTTATATCGACACTTATTCACAGAATTACTTGGAAGTGAGTTCTATATACATGTAGGTGTACTGTTACGATCATTATGACCATAATACGAAACAGTAGTAAATAATTACATATTGCGTATGTACTTCGATAACACAAAGCCGATGTGAAAATTCAGTTGTATAACTTGGAACACGCCTAGAAATCGTGAAAGTCATGCGCAAAGCCAGAGTAACTAATTTGTAACTCGAATTTATTTTACAGGCTTACTATTGGGGATTCACTTGTAATCGACATTAGTTTCAATGATAACATGTTTCCAATCTATTCCAATAGCAGAACATAGACACCAAGAGCCAAACGCCTAGCCACTATCACTCAGCCGCCATCAGGCATAGATAACATTTTCAAAGTCATCTTTAAAAAGAGGAGCGGGACGTAGCTCAGAGGTAGAATGTCCGCCTGTGGCGGTATGGTTTGAGAGATCGATCCTCCACAGCGAAAACATTTTTTATGGGCTCTTAACCGTTCCAGCCAGTGATCCACGATTGGCTTATCAAATTCCGTGGTGTGTGCACATAAAATACCTCTTGTTGTCATTCGTAGAAGAGTAGCCTATGTGGCGGCAGCAGGTTTCCTCTGTGACCATGTGTCAATATAACCATGCGCCTGACGTCAAATAACCACTGATTTATAATCGATGTGTTTCTAGTGGCGTCGTTAAATAAAACAAACTTTACTTTACTTTTACTTTAAAAAGAACACGTGTTAGTTAGGGTCCATTTTACAAAATGTGATATAACGCACGTTTTCCAAATATGTTTTAATTATACGTTAATCATGATCTTTTTGCAACGATAGGTCTGTGGCCATCGTGTTGTTAATTAATAGATGCTTCTTCATTGGAATTCAGGACGTGACTAATGTGATACAAAAACATCTAACTGGTCCGCAGAGGACGATCAATTTCGGTTAATCTAATCTAATTTGTTCACTGGAGATATTGAATGATCTATCATGAAATTTGCCAAGTCAGCGCCTTTGCTGAATGTACAAACACGTGAAAAATGTGTTTAAGAAGATCCAGGATATTTTAGACGGGGTATTAACTTTATTACAAGATGGCACACAGACCCACACGTCCAAACAGAATTATAGAAAAAGATGTCAGTAAGAATAGAAATTACTTGATAAAAAATAGTTAAACGAAATTTGTAGGGAGCTGGTCTTCCTAGTCACCGGATTTGGTATATTTTGTATGGCCGGTAAACTGCACTTGTACTCATCAAACGACCTTGACAAAGATAGATTACAATCATAAATATATAAACGATATATCTTCTTATGAGAAAATAAACAGTTTATAACACGACCACGCACTTTCCCCACCCTTCAACGGGGCCCGTACACATAATGAATGAACGGCCCAGGGACTGCAATAAATCAAATGAACTTCTGGAATTGTAAAGGGGGGTGAAGTGTGTAGTAGATTTACTTAATCAACTAATATTTTTCGCGAATGCCGTCTGATGCACTCTCATTGGCGTGTGACTCCTGACACAATGGAACGTTCAGAGCAATTTGCAGCGCCTCGCATTAACCTGGACTAGGCTTGATAAGCCTGCCATCAATTCTGCATCACTTCCATCACGACTTCCATCACGGCCAAGAGCAGTCGTAACCACGGGTTAAATACGGGGCGTTTGTGAATATTATCTCAATCGTAGATCTACCGTCTTAGTATATTGATAGCAACGTGCATTCGTGTTATTCTAAAAATCATTTATAGTTCATAGGTTTATGCTAGCGCACGAGTCTGTATTCTCAGGTCAATGGATGGAGGAGGTCGTGGACTTATGCATGATTAATGGCACAATGCCTACTTTTAAGACGAGTGCAACCGTGCTAGCGTATCGAATGATATTTGTAACATATTTCTAGTTCATGGAGCAGTCCTTTATTATTAAAATTAACATTTACTTACATCGTTCTGCTTACAATAATAACATATGGATATCCAATGCGTTTGTAGTAGCTTAATATAGTTCTTGGACGTTTGACTACAATAATTTATCACGGGACAAAGTATTACCCCCATCAAATAAATAGACACACACAATAAAGGAATGGGGATATGAAATACAAAGAAACTGACCAATTTTATTACGCTCTTTGAAAACCGGTTATTGGATGTCAAACGTATGGTTACATCGACACTTGGTCACAGAGAAAATCCGCTGTCGAAATATAGGTAAGAGATCTTTTCTGTTTACGTTCTCCACAGACAGGATAACACACCCTACTACCTTTGATGTGTGGACCAGTCGTTGATCACCGGTTGCAATGGGAAATAAGCCAACAGGTCCACTGAGGAAGATCGATTCTTCAATTCATCGGACCTCAGGCAAACGCCCCTGTGCTGCGTTACATCTTTCTCGAAATAAAACACAATGAATCTAAATAACATCTAATTGCATTATATTAAAAAAGTATAATAATGTATAACAACTCGCACGCCATCACCCACGCGGCTCACTCAAAGACAAACAATATCGCCTCAATTTACAAACCAATGTCAGCTCATCACCAATGACTCTATTCATTAATAACGAAGCCGTTGTTGACATCTTAAAGAGGCCTTAGATTTTAATCATCTTGTTAGTGTAAATTTCACAAAATAATTCATGACCAATCAGTGATTGTGAAAACAGAGGATATTAGTTTGAAAGATGGAACACGTGTTGTAATTACAATAACGTGTCCCAGTATATAAATGATCACGTTACACCTGTCTTAATTTGCATTTCTCTTAAAGGTGTTGAGAACACGTTATTAACGGAGAACCGCATGTAGAAGCTACAGTAACTGTCTCCAGGCATTATCCCCGCCATACTATAGCAGTAATCGATTTAACTTGAGGAGAATACACATTTTCCTCAGCGGCCACTTAGCTACGACGCGCATTTTGATCACTAAAAGATAACAACTTGTCATTGCAAGACCTAATTATTGCTATTTTTAAAGGTTATAAAAATAGTAATTGAAAATTAATGTAAACTGAGTATAACGTTTCTATGGTGGTGATATCGCATGTCGAGATATGCCGAGACTTTGAGTACGACTGTATTTTAATAAAACAAGGTGCATGTTGAAGATGAGTCAGTAGAAAACAAACATATCAACTTTCTCTGGTTTAGCTAAAAGACGTTAAGTTGAAAATGACGAGCGTTCACACATGCAAGAGCTATACAGGTGTAAAACGAACACAAGTACGGCAGGAATGCAAGTCCAGTATTATCATAACGAAACGGATTAAATAATATAATTAATCTTTACGGAATGAAACAAATAGCTTGATCCATAAAACAAGATATTACCTACAAGTCCTAGAGTTAATGTAAGAAAAAGCGCAATAAAACGGTGTGTTTTATGTCTGTAGTTTGGACTAGGATTCCTCGGTAGTCTATGTAGGTCCTATAGCATTGTACGTTGTGTCGGACCTATATTCCTACGGACATCTATTCCTATTACACCGGTACTGGGATTAAGTCCCAAGCGTTAAGCACTGCGCTCGGAGGCCGGCTTAAATTAGTCTTCAAAATACACTATTTAATATTCTGATATCGAGTTTCGGATATGTTTGATGGAAAAGTTCCAATATCTCTCACATTAAACAAAAGCGGACTTGTTCGAGTATATGTCACTCAAACGACAGCTAAACAATACAAGACCGATTATCGTATAGACATATTGTATGGTGTCAATCTAATAACGTACTGGAATCAATGTTTATTTTAAACCAATTTCATGGTATATATTCTGAGGGCTTTTCACTATATGACGCATTATTGAAATCGTTTCTACCGCAAGAGTAAATAACACAGGGTAGTCACGTGTTAGCTGGATTGGTTAGGTGATGCGTTCAGGAATTGTTAGACCTCCGAGAAAAAGAGAACATTTCAAAGCAAATTGATTTGGAAAATGAGATAAAAAGATAAAGTTTGTTTGTTTAACGATACCACGGGAACATATTGATGATTAATAAGCGGTTGTTGGATGTCAATAGCACCATTTTATTGCAATTGATATTTTATGTGCACTTTGCCACAGACATGATACCACACACCACAGCATTTGGTAGAGCACTCGTAGTATGAGCTTTCAGATAGGAATAATATAACTAATGTAGAAATAATGTAGGAAAAATTCATTATTTCGTCCTTTGAAACTATGCCCCTACTAAGTCTTCTCGTCGCAATAGTGTATTTTTTCGGATTAATTTTGCCTACCTTCAATTTGGATTCGATCACATGTCTGTCACGTGATCTGCAAAATCGGCCATCCAAATGTCTTTTCCGCTAGCATAATTATCTCCACGACGCGGATCTGGACGAATATTAACTATATGACAGGTGAGTGATATCGGTGGAACAGTCTTACACGAGACTTTCCTACGACGACAGAATACGACGACGGAATTTGACGACGGAATACGACGACGGAATATGACGACGGAATTTGACGACGGAATATGACGAAGTAATTTGACGTCGGAATACAACGACGGAATTTGACGACGGAATATGACGACGGAATTTGACGACGGAATACGACGAGGGAATTTGACGCAATACGACGACGGAATTTGACGACGGAATACGACGACGGAATACGACAACGGAATTTGATGACGAATACAATTCAATTATTTATTAACATTGAGCTGTACAGCTCATTTGTACAAATTACATACAATATACATTACATGTACAGGAGAAACAAGCAAACAATACATAATTGTTTTCTATTATCTGTGTTAAACGACTGTATTAATTTAAAAGATGACGGCTTCCTCAAATAATAGGACTTTATATATTGTGTTCTTAAATTTGAGTATAAAGGACATTTTAAAATAAACTGAATAGAAAGCTTTGTCGATAACGACGTCATGTAGATCATGCTCTGTGTCTCACACGTGTAAATACTATAATTGTACTGCTGTAGGGGAATAGGGTATATCGATAATTTACTTCAATGATTTTTATCCTGTCCTTCAAAAACATAATGATTGTATATCGGTTGGATTTTTCATTGTTTTAATACTATGATATATTACGACATATTGGTGTCGTGTCATCACTGCGTTTCCTATGGCTTGCATTCCATTATGACTTTGTTACAATAATCATACGCTCGACTTCTACGGAGATATAGATTTTCTTGGCTATTTTCATTTAAAATATTTCCCAAGTAACGGTTTACATAACCTCTGACTGGATGTTTATAGCTAAATAACTACCTATCTGTAAGGAAATACAATTTTAATTGACGCAGTTGAAATTAAGATTCGAACATGCCACCGAACGTGCGCACCTAATGCTATTGTAACATGTTTTCAGTAACAGAAACTTTCTTCTAATTATAATTAAGATTGACATTTACTACATTTTCTTGGGTGGCATATCAATATCTGAATATCCAATGTGTTTCTAGTCATACAAATAGTGATAGTATAGTTTATATGGACGGTTACCTACAATACTTTGTATCGTACCAAATTATTACAAATTATCGTAACTAATTATTGGAGGCACAGATTCAAGGATCATATTTAGCTATGCCAAAACCATCGGATAAACTTGTAAGTAAATTGCCATTTTAATAATGATATTAATTATTAATGGAAAACATGGTACAATAGCATTAGGTGCACACTCGGGAATGTTCCTTTAATGGGATGAGCTTGAAATGTTAAAATAGTAAAATAAACGAGCAAGATTCAATGAAAATGGGTTCACCTTCGACGTTATATATCCGCAGTAGTAGAACAAGACTGTATATTTGGTATATTTATCATAATTCGGTTGTAATGTCTTAATAGGTATAAAACAATATCATCAAATTTCCATATCTTCAAATAATCATAATTTATTATATTAAAATGTCTTCATCTAAATTCAAGAAATTGCCTAAAGTAGAAAATTATCTTGATAACAAGCTTGTCGGGATAACGAGATAGGCAGCGTTAAACAACTGCTGAAACATGGTGAACATGGCTGTAGTATAAATGAAGACATCCTGTTTGTTAACAACAGTTGAATGTTCTGTGTACGTCTGTAATATGACAAAATGTGTTCAAAACACCGGATAAAACTAATTTATATATGGCATTCCAATTCCTCCCACGAAGTCATTGCATTGTCGAATTTAAAAGAAACGGCAAAAACATTTAATACAGTGTACGCAAATATCTGTAAGCAAATATTGGTGTCACCCTTATGTGAGAAATATGATTAAAGTTATGCGTAAAACAAGATACGCTCATCTTTAAGGAACACCTATTATCATCACTGATTTGGCTTAGATTTGTGTGCATCATCATCTGCTCGTCATCCAGGCTATTAACAGAACATGGTTTCTGCGCACGCACGATTTAATCACACGATCGATTTGACGGAAATACTGGTTTACCTTGTTCAATTTACTATCTAATTCAACCAAGCAATGTTTGCAAACATTACAGTTTATGCCGTGGAAGGATGACATGTACATCGTAGTCAAATGTTGATATTCTGCTAAACTTCCAGTGGACATGTCTATTGCCCAATGTTTTTTACCAGTCTACCCAGATCGACATATGTCACATGACTTCACCCAGAATGTCTTCAGCGGACCCCTAAAGCAAACAAAAACAGACAATGATGTCCTTGCCTATGTTACAACGTACAGTTACTGCATCTGCTTATTGAGATATGAACTGAGTGGTATCACATTATTTTATAATGACGCCACAGTGTAATATGACTATCGAGTGCATTGTACACCGCATATAAACACCCCTTACGTTTTTTTTGTCTTACAAGTGTTACAGCTGTTTTAAGCACGCAATTTTGTTAAAACCCAGATAAATGTAAATAGATTGCTTGTCGGTGTAGCCCGGTTCATGAGTTTTCGACTCTGTCTTGTGCAGATATACATATTTGACTATTTTACTGGTGTTTTCATGTAGATTCCGTACATGGAATATACCAACAAGATTTAATTGAAGTCATATTTTGTTTGAACTATTCACAGGACTAATTCATATGCAAGCATAGCCTTAAATTTAAACAAGATAAAAGAAGTATCAAAATAGAGGTTCAATAATTAATTAATTATTTAATTTAAAAATCTATTATTCTAATCTTTATAAATGTCATGGGAAAAACCACAAACTGTTAACGACTGTCTTATCTAAAAGGTCAATGTACATTTACGTGATTTAATTTCCTGGCAGTATACAAATCACGACTCTTGCTGGTGGATTCTCGATAAAACTTGTTGCATTTTTCGTTTGAGAACCATACGTGTTGGCATGTCCGTTAATGAAAGCGTCAAGAAGCGCAACTTGAACACGGCTCGAAGGACGCTCCAGATTGCAATCTCATGGAACGTCTGTCAGCCTTGTGCAGATAAATTGCGACTGGGAAATGAGCAGAATGCGTGGACATTGGTTGGTCATTGTGCACAGACAGGAACAAATCTCCTCGGGATCCATGGGTCGTATTAATAGTCTGTAATATCATTATAGCGCCGGTTTACGCGGCAAGCAAATTGCCCGCGCATTCAGCAAACACACTCTTCTCATTTAATAACAGTTCTCGCCCTTCAAATGTTATTAGCCACCGGGACAATCATATCAGAGTGTCGAAAGTTGTTGTCTTTACGCTCCACGCTTGCAGAATGCAAATATTACGGTGATCTCGGGACTAAACATTTGATGTGGTTACGAGGAACATGATTTCCATGACAAAAAAATGTGCCTAGGATTGAATTTGTTGAAGCGGGTTATCGAAATATTGAAACCATTGTCGTTTTCTAGCCACATTCGAGCGTTATCGACAGAATAAAAAAAAAGTCGATGCCTTTCGATTTTGGTGTTTGTAAAAGGTGAAAATTGATACGTCTTTCTTCATCTGTAGAATTGATAACGATAATTAAACGTATCTTATAACCGAAATTATTGACAGCGGTTTAGAGCAAAACGTTCAATTCTATCGTTAGAAATTAATAGTAAAACGTCAGGCAAATTATAAAAGTCGCCCCCTCTTGCTCCATGTCGTCTCACCTATACTAAGTGGGTGATAGATCAAATAGTTTACTGTCACATATATAGCCAATATTAATATTACTACCTCTTCCTTCATTTTACAAATACAACTATTGTATAACAGATCAGATCGGGTCGGACTCGGAATCATGGCTTATAGGGTTAGTTTGCGTTCAACGTTGACATACTGCTCTAGATGTTCTGTTCATGGAACATTGCAGTCGAATCAGTTCCCTGAATGATTAGTTAATCGCGCGTGTTTCATGCAAACAACGGTCAAATGTCGTTTGACGGACTGACTTTGCTTCTAATGGCTAATTACTGCATTTTAAACCACACACCAAGTTTTAAACTATAGTATTGCTCAATTAAAAACAACGAAAATGACAGTTACGTTTGGCATTGAGGGCTAAGAATTAAATTGGTCATTTGGGTTATTGGAATCTAAACGGCAAAACACTAACATGCCACCTATTTTTGGACCATTTAATTCGGCACAGTGTATGCATTAATTTCCGCAAGGTCTGTGCATGATTATTATTATCTCTGTACCATAAACTTGAAGAATAATCTTATTTGATGGTTCTAATACTAATATGTCTGGATTCATGATAATAAAATGATTAATTTCATTTTAGTTGATATGCGCTCATGAACATGCCACAAGCACGTTTCCAGCAATCCCTCGGAATGACAGAAATTATTGTTGTATACGGTTAATATGATGGATTCGTGGTGATTAAAGCGCCTAATATATCTTGCTTGTGACACGTTATTGGGATGAGGGACATATTTTGATGACAAATGAACGCGTGCACGGTCATGTTCGCGTGCGGTTGAAGCTAACACAAGTTTTGATTTACAAAGCTCAATAAACATTTGACCAGTCGGATATTGTCATTGTTTTGGTCGCGAAAGACGGTCATTTCCTGCACCTCCGGTGGCTGTATTTCAATAGAATTTTATACAATGCACTTTACATATTTTCAATATCTTCATTCCACGCCAAATCTCTATACCTCAGCCCGGTGTAAAAGGAACTCAAGTTCGGCCGGAATGCAGGTTCTATTGTATCATAACAAAATGGATTGAAACAAATAGTCTGATCCATAAAACAAGATACTACCTACAAGTCCTAGAGATAATGTAAGAAAAAGCGCAAAAAAACTATGTGATTTACACAAGTCTGGTTTGGACTAGGATTATGTAGGTCATATAGCATTATACATTGTTTCGGACCTACATTCCTACGGACATCTATTCCTATTATTGGTGGATCTAATTATGTAAAAACAATATGCTCTACATCAATAGTACTATACAGTGTAGTTGTGTTAGATAATACTGTTATAACGACAGACAAAATAAATAATACAATTTCAAATACACGCACGTTTAACAAATTGACATCAATACTTTGTGTTGAAGGCTAAATAATAGTTATTCTCATAAAGCCAGCGCCAGCTCATTAGGGAAGGTTGAAGACTCAAATGTCGAGTATAGATCATACAATACAGTAATGTGTTAACGGTAAACATACCGTTCATTGGTTACAGATAATATTTACATGATAAAACTACGTGTATATAACCTCATTTTAGTCTAGAATCTAGACTCAAGCATCGAGTTGATGCATATGCTGAGATCGTGTCATCAGTCTGAAATTCCTGGTCATTTTGGAAAGATCTGTGACGATATTTTTGGCGTCAGAGCCGGTGCTTTAACACAAAGATACAAATCATAGCTGTATTATCTATCAGCTGTCATTTTCAGAACACAGACTATGAGTTTTATTGGTTATTAAAGTAGTGTGTGTTTGTTATTGCAGGCTAAAAGCAAAATCATAATGCTGAAGGTTTTAAGAGAATTCAGAGGGCGAAACCAGACACGTCGGGTATCAGATGAAGCCAGCAAGTTGAACCCAAACAAAGGCAAAGACAAAAAAGTAAGTGTTTGATCAAAGCATTATTCTCAAACTGCCATGTATTGCATCAGTGTAACCGCTGTGATACGCTTTTCTATTATTTATATTTAGTTTGGCACAACACGATTTTAATAATTATATGTGTAATATTCAAAGTATTCGAGTAGATTTTAGACAGCATAGAAAGAGTATGTTTCTAGGAGTGCGCACTAAACTCTATTATCCATCAAATAACCACTCCTTTAAAGAACCGTCCTTCAGTTTACAAAGGATGCCACCGTATGTGCGCGCATAATGCTATAAATGAAAATACACTTATGATCACAAGTGGGATTCGATCCTACTGCACCGATTCGCATGGCACTTGACAGTCCAACACCATAACCGCTCGGCCAAACCAGAAGTTAAAAAACAACTCCGATACAACATGTTTCCGGCTAATAGTGCCGTTTTAAATGATTAAAATTGCAATTACTTACTACGTCAATACGCATCTATCTTTATATCCAGTACGTGGTAGCTTAAAGGGACAATGTTGAGCTTAAGACGAATGCTAACCTACGTGCCGACGAAATTTAGTTGTGTATGTTTCCGGCTAATAATTTTGTTTGATGTATTAAAATTACAATTACATGTACATGTACTTACATTTTAGTGATTAGAATATCTATATAATTATGTATATCCAATGCGTTCGTAGTAGCTTAATATGGTCTTGCACTTTTGCCTGCAATGTGTTACGTAACTAATTATAGAAAAAAGTTCGATTTAAGAGGTATGCCACCGCAAGCGTAAGAATTGGTCGTCTTTCGCGAACACGATGTCATCACTGTTTAAACAATAGATATTATGTCGATACGTTTCTATTGTTAAAGCTCTGGGGCGCGTTATGTGGCTTTCCTCTTAAACTCAGCCAGCGATTATAATTTGAAAATCTCTATTCGGAAATATGTTACAATTGCATTTGATTTCTACGTACGGTGGCATTCCTCTTCAACTCAGAAATGTCTCTTTAAAGGCATACTCCCAAGTTTGAAGATGGGCACATCTAATGCTATTTATTTTGTAATACCGAACTTGACTGTTGCCAGGACCCAGAGATCCAGAGTGACAAGGACGAGTCAGACGAACACAGCACCGTCGAGCCACAGCCAGTGAGCAAGCTTCAGCGAGCTCGAACCAAGTTCATCATCCTTCACTACTCGCCCTTCAAAGCGGTCTGGGATTGGATTATTCTGTTGCTGGTTCTCTACACCGCTGTTCTCACGCCCTACTCTGCCGCCTTCCTCCTCAACGAGGACGAGATCAAGGTGAAGCTGAACCAGGATTCAGAAACACGCAAACAGAATGCTCAGGTATGTATTCGACATATCAGTGAAATATGTAAAACAATGCTAATGCCCGCTATACAAGGTGAAGCTTAACCAGGATTCACAAACGCGCAAACAGAATACTCAGGTATGCATTCGAAATATCAGTGAAATACATGTATATGTAAAAGAAAAAGCTAATTCCCGCTATAAAAGGTGAAGCTCAACCAGGATTGAGAAACACGCAAACAGAATGCTCAGGTATGTATAAAATATAGACTTAAAATAATTATATAGATTAGAAAATAACAATGAGCCACTCCCTACTACATTATGAAAGACTAGTCTGTATTCCAGGCCGGTGACGCTAATCCAGTGGTTATCCGTGATCTCTTGAGATACGATCGTCATTATTCTCCCAACACGTCTTAATTAAGTGATGTACCTATGTTTCAGGCCGGTCATGCTGATCCGTTGGTTATCGTGGACCTCGTAGTGGACATCATGTTCATCGTGGACATCCTCATCAACTTCCGCACGACGTTTGTGCAGAACGGCGAGGTGGTCAGCGACCAGCAGCAGATCGCATTCAACTACATCAAGGGATGGTTCGTCATCGACACTATTGCCGCTATTCCATTCGATCTCTTGCTCTTTGGCTCGGGTACCAGTGATGTAAGTTCCGGTAGTTTCAATCATTGAGTACAACATCATTTCATAACATATATAATAGTTTGATATCGACACCACAATTCCATGAAGAAGAAGTGGTGACCATTCGAGTATAAATATAAATTTTAGCGTACGTTGCGTACCATCTATAATACGATAAGAAATTACACATTAAAACATAGAAGTACAGGTATATAATAATTGTCACATGTGTTAGTTCGTTAGTTACAATGGACGTTGGTGTGCACGTAGGCCATATTGTGTTTTCCGTGTTAAACTCCAGAATGACCTTATAAACTATTATGTTTATGACTGTGTTTACTCTGAGCGTGAAATACCCGGTAGTCACCAACTGATTGTATGAGCCCGTGGTTTCTCATTCCAATGCATGGTTGTCATGTAAATGCAGCACAAATAGCGAAATACAGCAACGAAGCATGTAGGTGAATACATAAAAGAAACATTAGAAACTCACAGGTTAGGAAATTGTTTAGTCGTTCGAAGCATGAATCTGAACATCCGGAAAATGTATTAAATTGAATTTGATCCTTATTTCTGCGAGACGAAGATAAGGAAATCTACACATGGGACACTTGTGGGCTCTTGTTTGTTTTCTCTATTTGTTATTTCATATGTAATTACCTCGCAATTGGACATTAAAATGAATGGATGCATCTTCGATAGTACTACTCATAAACAAGTATCTGTCTAGTTAGTAATATCCACACCTGTCCGCCTGGACCTGTTTTCTCGGCCGAATGGTATTCTGTATATTTATCTCAGTATGTAAATAAAAATTCAAATCTGAATTCCCACTGAAGCCATCAGTTAGACTATTTGAACACCTCAATATGAAATATAAGATTATTCAGATGAGATCCACCAAACGACCTCTCCATAGACTGGAACACCTATCTTCAGTAGTAGATGCCTCTAGTCGTCGCACGCACGCGCACATGCACACACACACCCAACCCCCTATACACACGTTGAAATATTATAATCTGTGTACATAATATTATGGTTTTGTTCCCCATCCTATCTCAAACTGAGTCAGCTGTCTGGCTTGGTCAGAGCTTGGTCAGAGCTTGGTCAGGGCTTGCTCTCTGTGCGCCCTCCAAGACATTCTTGTGATGAGTGAAGACGCCAAAACGTACTTCAAAGATCAAATCAGTACTTTTAATCAAATACCAAAAGAGGAAAAGAAAGCTCGCAAGAAAGACCAGTCACTTTGAAGCAAGGAGAGGGCAACAGCTTTCTCAACCCTAATGAGGTGAGGCGAGGAAATGATGTTAACGGTTCAACAGTTGTAAATGTTGAATTTTGAACCAACCAGTAATTGTGGAGATTGCGGTGTATAACGTGCCTAGTTGCCGAGTATCGGTTTGGTGCACACTGTCTAACGACGTGATGACCAATCAGCTAATTGGTCGTTCCGTTATGGACGATATGCCTGGAGATGGGATTGACAAGACGGAATTAAATTAGCTAAATGGAGAGTGTAAAAATGCCCGTAGATATTATTAGAACAACGTTTGTTTTTGGTTTATTGACATTGGTCTCAATGGAATTTGCATAAGGTCAATCGATTTGCAATTTCTCTAGTTTGAGAAAATGGATACAAGTACATGTACTTGGATAAGCAAGAAATAGAACTTAGAGCCACAGCTTCTTTAAAATGAATACGCAATTTAAAATGTTACAAGGTTATTGTTATAATGACAACACGTGACCGATTTCCTGATACATATCGATGTTTAATCTGTGGCACGTACCTTTTGTTTACTTTCATCGACATCGCGACAGCAGAATAATAAATCACCTTCCATTGATTTACCTCCTATAGTCTTTTTTATTACTAAAAACCAACAACCATAAGTACTACATCGATTTCTTTATCTCAATGATTGCATCAAGTTTCTTCACAAACGTGAATAACAAAAGAATTTACGTCACCTTTCCAATACTCCATTGTTCGTGAATATTATTGCAATTTTCCGTCTACTGCAGCATCTTTTGACATACGCTTACGCATGTTCACCATCTGCTATCCATTATAGTCCACCATGTGAACATAATGCAATTGTTGTTCCATAAGATCTATAACGATTCATGGTCGTTTCAAAGTTATAAAAACAGTTCAGTGTAGACGCAGTCAATTTAACTATAGTAAAACTTCTCTAAACCGGACCCTCAAAAACCGGAATTCCCTCTAAACCGAACATATTTCAAAGTCCCAAACAGCCTTATGTGCTGTATTTAAACCTCAGTAAA